>JAJMDO010000215.1:0-31711 GCA_030573635.1 Blastobotrys ciferrii
CCCCACGCGCCACGCGTCGCGCAGGCCCGCGCCGACCTCGGCCACGACGCCGCAGAAGTCGCGGCCCAGCCCCTTCTCCCCCGGCGCAGACCACGTGAGGCTCGTGTGCATCGTCTTGATGTCCACCGGGTTCACCGACGCATGCGTCACCTTCACCAGTAGCTGGTTCGTCCCCACGGGGCTCGCTATCTCGTGGTACGTGAACGCTGGCCGCGCCCCAGGGTACAGGTACGTCAGCGCCTTCACCGCCGTCTGGTGGTCCGCGGGTGGCCCCCCGCCAATAAACCTGTTCACAAACTCCATGTCGCTTGCTCTCCCCCTTTCCTCCCAATCAACCCAGCAAAACCCTTTTATTTTGTCCCCAGCTTCCGGTATCTCAAACCCTAACCCACACACACCCCCATGACCCCGGACCCGAGACCGGGCCCTTTGCAGGGGGCCAGCCCCCTGCACCCCCGTGGCTCTGCGAGGCTCTCTTCAACGAGTATAAAGAACAGAACGCTACTCATAGCCTCGAGCGAAGCGAGCCCAGGGGTCTGGGGGCGTGCCCTCAGAAAACAACTACTGGGTTAGTTTTGGCCCCCCTGCACCCCCGTGGCTCTGCGAGGCTCCGACAAATAGAAAGATCAGAACATTACCCATAGCATCGAGCGAAGCGAGCCCAGGGGGTCTGGGGGCATGCCCCCAGAGAACTATAGCTGGGTTAGTTTGGCAGGGGGCCAACCCCCTGCACCCCCGTGGCTCTGCGAGGCTCCATGTGGGGAGAACCACCGACACTTTCAGCGTAAAAAAAAACCACCAAGTACTTGCATGAATTAATTGGTAGAAGCACCGTCTTCATTTTTGGCATTTTCTTCGATGAGGTCTCTTGTCAACCATCAAAATGTACCCTTTGTTGATCAATCGCGCAGGACTATGTTACAACAAATTCCAGCAAATAGAGGCAATAGGTAGGAAAACTATGCAGAAGAGGTAATCCTGAGACTAGGCCAATGATGGAAGACAAGGCCGACACTTGATCATCCGTGATGACAGTAAAGAGTCCAAATAGTTAAGCTAGAATCGAGAAGCAATTCAGCGTAACGAGGATCGCACGACATTTGTTTCTATGTTAATTAATATTAAATTGCATGCAGATTAATATTACACGCTTGCAAAGCTTAAGTAGTATATAATTAACCAGCTGCAGGTGGAGTCTAGCTATACAGCCAGAAAACTATAACTGGGTTAGGTTTGGCCCCCTGCATCCCCGTGGCTCTGCGAGGCTCCATCGAATAGAAGATAGAACACTACCCAAAGCCTCGAGCGAAGCGAGCCCTGGGGTCTGGGGGCGTGCCCCAAGAAAATATACTCTACGGTAGATGTTTGCGGGTCCAAACCTGTGGGGGCTAATTCGAGTGTGCTACATGGTTTTTGGTCTTTGAAATATTTGAGGCATATCCATGAATGAAGAGTTCGTTCTAGATCTTGAAAAGAATCATTAAATATATTTTCTAGATCTATCATCTATGGAGGGGTATATGGATTTCAACGCATATAAGCTTGAAGAGTGAGTCGAGCATTAAATATATTAATAGTTTGCGTTTCTTGAGCACGTGCAGTTAACTTGGTTTTAATACCCTATCAGGTCAGATACTGCTCTTCGATGCACAAGATCAGTCAACATTCTTACCACTAGATGAACGGAGCCCGACACTGAGATTTACACAATTCTGGCGCTATTGGCTGCCTTATATGAAGTACTGCGACGACAGGCACCTACATATATTTGCAATTCGGAATTAAGCAGGACGTTGTATGGCAATAGTGGCGGAATTCGAATTTGACCTGTTAACGGCACATCTTCATGCATCATATAGTGAACTTTGCTGAAAGTTGGAGCTGCGTTAATTAACAAACTTTCTGCGAATTAATTTATATATAACTAATATATATCAGCAATACGTACTAGCATATATAGGACAATTAAGTATGTGCGCATGCTTACGTACGTATACGCGTGCGTTCAATTCATGCATATGCCGGCGAATTCAAATTCGAAGGTTCTATACACCCAGTATATACGTCCAACTAGCTATAGCATTAATATTGATGCAGTGTTTTTCAGAATGGTTAAATTTAATTAACAAACTACTCTATAACCGCGATAGTAAGGAAATAGCCTCGTAGAGGTGACAGCTTTGTTTTTACCAGGAAAAGAAGAAAATAACCCGCCGGGTCTCTCAAATCCCTAGGCCCGGTACCAGTGGATTAATAAGAGCAGTAATTGACGCAGCCATACAATGAACTAAAAATCAGCTGCCAGTGTTTACAGGCAAGCTCAAGCACCCGTCTAAGTGGTCGTCAAGTGACTTCGATGTTAAATTCCATTTTCTAACTAGGTTAGGTTTTAAATAGAGTAGATTAGATATGACGTCTTGTGGGACTCGCAGAGGTAACGCTTTTGCTTCTTTTCTGGAAAAGAAGAATATTTCTAGTCGAATTGGGCCCTCGACGATTTCTCCAGGGGGCACTTTTTTGGTTTTTTCTAAAAAAGGAACATATCTAGACAAAAGGTTTTTCGAGAACAAGCGATATCTCGAGTTTTGAACTCGGAGATGGAAATAAGGGGGCATTTATCTAGAAGTGTGAAATTTTTAGGGGTTATACCGGGGGAAAAAAAAAGCAGTTATCCAGCACACACGTTTTCAAAAGCCACAAAACAGCGCATGGGGGTAATTTCGACGTCAGAGAACGCCACAAAGCATTTTTTTGGGCGAAAATTCGGCTTTTTGTCGCATTTCCAGCCGTATAAAACAGGCCTGGTTAGTCGAATTTCGCCAATGTGCGAGGCGTTAGTGGTTTAGTGGTAAAATTCATCGTTGCCATCGATGAGCCCCCGGTTCGATTCCGGGCTGACGCAATTTCCGCATATCGGCATTTTCCCCCGCGTTAGTGGTTTAGTGGTAAAATTCATCGTTGCCATCGATGAGCCCCCGGTTCGATTCCGGGCTGACGCATTCTTTTTCACTCCTGCGCTACCGTTGCCATAGCAACGGACAATTAAATTAATATGCATGCATATATGCATGTCGTCGGCCGCGGACGAAAACATGAGCTTTTTGCGGACGTATATACTGTATACGCGTATATATATATACGCGCCACCGCAGACGGAGGACATCTGCCAGCGCTAGTTATATATATATAGCTAGCTAGGAGAGATAATTACATATTACCCGGCAAGTGGTGGCTGGACGCGGACGCGCATTCCGATGCCTCGATCGGCCTTTGTCCCAAAATACATCGAAAATATAAAAGGGATCGTTTTGCCTCTCTCTTTTCTCCTCCCCTTCACATACAGCAGCAGATTCCGATTAATTCTCACAGCTTTTCTCTGTCGAATTAACATCATAAATTTATCCCCTCAACATTGATTGAAACTTGTCAACGTTGATGATACCATCTGCGGCCATCAAACTGATACCTAACATTCATTCTTCTATCTATACCTTCATCATGAACACAAACGAAACCAAACCCATCATATATCGCATGGATGGTTCGTCACCCGAATCTTCCAACCCTTTGTGACCTGCCCACCAGTTCACAAAGGGCCTGTTGGATCCTGGTGACTCTTCTTCCTCCAAATGCCCTCGTAGACACAATTTGAATAAACTGGCCAAATGTTCCACCTTCTGCGAACCGGATTATCGCTTTTTGCCCCTTGAGGTCCTACGTAGCTAGCGAATTTCTTTGGGTACGTCCCCTGCAAACCTAAACCCACATGTATAGTTTTCTGGGGGCATGCCCCCAGACCCCCTGGGCTCGCTTCGCTCGAGGCTATGGGCAGTGTTTTCTTGTCTCTATTCGTTGGAGCCTCGCAGAGCCACGGGGGTGCAGGGGGCTGGGCCCCTGCAAACCTAACCCACATGTAGTGTTTTCTGGGGGCATGCCCCCAGACCCCCGAGGCCTGCTTTGCTCGAGGTTATGGGTAGTGTTTTCTTGTCTCTATTCGCTGAAGCCTCGCAAATCCACGGGTGTGCAGGGGACTGCACCCCTGCAATCCTAAAGAGAAGAGACCCATGAGACTAATTTCCATGATCGAACAAATTAGCGTGGCTGGTTCGCAGCTCTTATCAGTCTCTATATCAATGACGTTTGTCCTCAAATCGCTATCACCTCAATGACCACTACTAGCTTAACCCAAGCAGCATTCGACCTAGGTCAATTCCTCTCCACCTTCTACTTCCCACCCGCCGGACTGGGGCCAATAATGGCCAAACAAACGACCCTGAAAACATCGGCTGATCACACGGGCCACATTAATCCAACAGCCCAACAGCTCCTCTGAAAGCCCCAGTAATCAACCCTCTTTAAGATAAAACCCAATAAATATTGTTCTTTGTTGAAAAAAACCGAAAACATTAGCCTTGCGAGGCTTTACAACATGCCAGACATATTTCTTCAAAAGAACATTTATAGTCTGCTTGCAAGATTTGTCAACGCTTAATATAGTTTTCTGCGTTCAAATCCATTAGTTTCCTCCACCCAACTCTTCGCGAAGCTATTACACAGCTTCTACCGATACAAATGATATTTTAAAAAAGAACCCTGCGGGGTTTCTACTAGAATTCAAACTTGTTCGTTTTAGCTTCAACCAATAGACCATTACCCATAGCCTCAACAAAGCGAGCCCTGGGGGTCTGGGGGCATGCCCCCAGAAAACACTACAACTGGGTTAGGATTGCAGGGGGCCGGCCCCCTGCAGCCCCGTGGCTCTGCGAGGCTAAAAAGAGCCTAAAATTAATCCTCCGGGGCTCTACTACGGATCCAAACTTCGTTCTAATAAGAAAACTTCCCTGCGAGGTTCCTCAGCTCTCCATCCAGTTTCTACATGCAATTGAATCCATTGTTCCTCAACTCAAACTTCACGAAGCTAAGCCGGCTTCTATGGCAGCCAATTTTTGTTCTTTTTGGACAAAGAACCAAAACTAGTCCTGTTGAACATAAACTTTCTATATCTAAATTGTCCCATTGTTTCTCTTACCCAAAGCTTCGTGAAAGCGAACCAGGGGAGTAATGCACCCTAGAAAACATCTTCAGCTGACCAGCTACTCCAAGTTCAAGTTTGTGCTTTTTTAAAAGAGCCAAAAGAAGTAGCCTATAGAGCTTCTCTTCACACCTGTTTTCTACTTTCCTCTACCACAAGCTTCGTGAAACACTCGCTTCTCTCAGAAAACATCTCCAACCAACCACTATAAGTTCAGGTTTGTTCTTTTTAAACAAAACATTAGCCCTGCGAGGCTGCTCAAAATATCCGTTTTTTTTTTACATAACGTCGTTTCCTCTACCCAACGCTTCGCGAAGCGAACCAAGGGGGTCTGGGGGCATAGCCCCCAGAAAACCTCACCTATCAACTACTACGGATGCAAGTTTGTTCTTTTTAAAAAAAGAACCAAAAACATTAGCCCTGCGGGGCTGCTCGGGTTTTCCCCGACGCTTCGCGAAGCGAACCAAGGGGGTCTGGGGGCATAACCCCCAGAAAACCCTCTAACAAAGCAAGACCTTTTGGAAGGAATCGTTGACAGGTGAGAATAGGAAAAAGTTTATTATGTGGCTGTTGAAACATTTATACAACGAATTTTTAGGGGGTGTTGAACTGTATGCAGGGTGGGGGGGTGTTTATTCTTCGAACTCGACTGGATCGCAGGAGCAGAAGAGATTCATGTCGCCGTAGGTGTCGTCGAGTCTGGTAGTGGAGGGCCAGAACTTGCGCTCGCGGAGGAGATCAACTGGGTAGGCGGCCTGTTCACGGGTGTATGGTCTGTCCCAGTCGGCCTGGAGGAGGTCCTGCTGTGAGTGGGGGGCGTTCTTGAGGACGTTGTTCTCGCGTGGCATGGTGCCGTTCTCGACCTGGCGGATCTCCTCGCGAATGGCGATCATGGCGTCGCAGAATCGATCCAGCTCTGCCTTGGACTCGGACTCGGTAGGCTCCACCATGAGCGTGTTGGCCACGGGGAAGGACATGGTTGGTGCGTGGAACGAGTAGTCCTGGAGTCGCTTGGCAATGTCAATGGCCTCGACGCCGGCGGTGTCCTTGAACTCACGAGTGTCCAGGATGAACTCGTGGGCGCACTTGTCGGCATCGTTGGTGTAGAGGATCTTGTAGTGGGCGGAGAGACGGTCCTTCATGTAGTTGGCGTTGAGCAGGGCGAGCTCGGTGGCCTTGCGAAGCCCCTGAGCACCCATGCCCTTGATGTACGCCCATGAGATGGGCAGAATGGAGGCCGAGCCCCATGGCGCTGCCGCAATCGGCTTGATGGAGTCGGGCCGATCGCCGCGCATATCCACAACGGTGTGTGCTGGGAGGAAAGGCTCCAGATGGGCCTTCACACCAATTGGGCCGACACCAGGGCCCCCGCCCCCGTGGGGGATGCAGAAGGTCTTGTGGAGGTTGAGATGGCACACATCGGCTCCAATCTCACCTGGTGAGGTGAGGCCAATCTGTGCATTCATGTTGGCTCCGTCCATGTACACCTGGCCGCCTCGCGAGTGCACAATGTCCAGGGCCTTCTTGATTCCGTCATCGTAGACACCAAAGGTGGATGGATAGGTGATCATGGCAGCAGCCAGCTGATCCTTGTACTTCTCTGCCTTGGCCTCCATGTCTGCCAGGTCAAGGTTACCGTTCTCAGTGCACTTGATGGACACAACCTTCATGCCGCACATGGCTGCAGACGCCGGGTTGGTACCATGGGCAGAGACTGGGATCAGACAGATCTTACGCTGAGTTTCTCCCTTGGACTCAAAGTATGCCTTGATAGCGCGAAGACCCGTGTACTCGCCCTGAGCACCAGAGTTGGGCTGAACAGTAACAGCATCAAAGCCAGTAATGTCGGCAAGATCCTTCTCCAGCTCCGTGATGAGAGTGTCATAGCCCTTGGCCTGATCGCGCGGCGCGAACGGATGGATCTGGTTAAACTCCGGCCACGTGATCGGAACCATTTGGGTGGTGGCGTTAAGCTTCATGGTGCACGAGCCCAGAGGGATCATGGCGTCTGCCAGAGAGAGGTCCTTGGACTGCAATCGGTTCATGTATCGCAGAAGCTCCGTCTCAGAGTGGTACTTGTTGAACACAGGGTAATTGAGAATCTTTCCCTCGCGCACAAACTCTGAGGGCAGTTGGGCAAAGCCACTATCCACAGAAGCAGGCATAGACACACCAAACAAGGACAACAGATCAGTCACATCCTTCTTGGTCACAGTCTCATCAAGCGATAGCGAAACAGTGTTCTCATCAACCTTAAACAAGTTGATTCGGAACTGATCTCGCGCACGCGCCAGGAACTGGTCTGCAGACGTGTTATTCAGCTTCACTGTCAACGTGTCAAACCAGTTCTGGTTCACAAGGGTGTAATTAGCCCCGTCCTCCTGGATCTTGTTTGCAAGCAGGGTAGTAGCAGTGTACACCTTCTTTGCAATGTCCCGGAGGCCCTCAGGCCCATGGTAAATCGCATACATGGCGCTCATGTTGGCCAACAGCGCCTGGGCCGTGCAAATGTTTGACGTGGCCTTTTCTCTGCGAATGTGCTGCTCGCGCGTCTGCAGCGCGAGTCGATAAGCCGCATTCCCCAGTCGGTCCTTGGACTTGCCGATAATTCTACCAGGCATCTTTCTCTTCTCGGAGTCCGACACCGCAAAGAATGCGGCGTGAGGCCCTCCGTAGCCGAACGGGACGCCGAACCGTTGGGAGGTTCCAAAGACGATGTCCGCGCCAAACGCGCTGGGGGGTTTAAGAACGGTGAGGGCGAGGAGGTCGGTGGCGACAGACACGATTCCACCATTGCTGTGGACCGCGTCTGCCAGCTGCTTCCAGTCGCTCAGCGAGCCATCAGTTGCTGGGTACTGCACAAGCACACCAAAAGCCTCCTTTGCATCGCCCTGGGGCAGGCCCACGACCACGTTGATGCCAAAGTCCTTAGCACGTGACTGGAGCACAGCGAGGGTCTGGGGGTGCACCGACTCGTGCACATAATAAACCGATCGTTTTCCACGCAGAGCATGGAAGGACATGATCATAGCCTCAGCAGCTGCGGTTGCCTCGTCCAACAACGATGCGTTGGCAATGGCCATACCTGTAAGGTCTGCCACCAGCGTCTGGAAGTTAACGAGCGACTCCAGTCGGCCCTGAGAAATCTCCGGTTGGTATGGTGTATAAGAGGTGTACCAACCTGGATTCTCGAGAACATTTCTCTGCACAACGGGCGGAACAATCGTCCCGTAGTAGCCCTTTCCAATGAACGATCTGTAGACCTCGTTCTGATCAGCAATCTCCTTCAATCGAGCAGTCAGCTCGCTCTCGCTCATGCCCTCGGCAGGAGACACCCGCAATGGACGGTTGACGAGCACATCGCCGGGAACAACCTCCCGAACAAACTTGTCAATGCTGTCATGCCCCACCGTCTGCAGGAGTCGGTCCACGTCCTTGCCAACCGACCCATTGTGTCGTCGGCAATACGTATCCAGCGGGTCCAACGCAGAGGCCCGCAGAACCGCAGCCTGCGAAAAGCCTCGCTTTGTCATCGTCGACCGCACCGTCGACGACACACAGTTGCTCAAACGGGCAGCCCGAAGTAGTCTGCCTGACATCTACGTCACCAGCTGTTAGCACTCGCCACTGCGACTCTCTGCATCCTACTCACCATTTCCTATAATCCACCTGCGCCCTGTGTGTGTGTGTTACGAGAAGAAAATCTCGTGCCGCGTGCCTGCCTTATATCTCCCCCGGCCCGTCACTGAGTAAGCTGAATCGGGTCGCCCTCTTCCTCGGCTTTACCCGGGATTACCCGGTGCTCCCCCACCCACCTCCCAACACTCCCCTAACCCTTAAATTATACCACCCCCCCTATGACCCCGGACCCCGGACCCACGCCACCTGTACCCCTGGTTTTCTGGGGGCACGCCCCCAGACCCCCTGGGCTCGCTTCGCTCGAGGATTTGGGTACTGTTCAATTCTTTCTATTCGATGGAGCCTCGCAGAGCCACGGGGATGCAGGGGGCTGGCCCCTGCAAACTTGACTGAGTTGTTGTTTTTCTGGGGGCACGCCCCCAGACCCCCAGGGCTCGCTTCGCTTGAGGCTATGGGCAGTGTTCTGTTCTTTCTATTCGTTGTCCTCGCAGGGCCACAAGTCCTATCCCAGTAGTGTTTTCTGGGGGCACGCCCCCAGACCCCCAGGGCTCGCTTCGCTCGAGGTTTTGGGTGATGTTCTATCCTTTCTATTCTTTGTAGCCTCGCAGAGCCACGGGGGTGCAGGGGGCAGGCCCCCTGCAAACTTAACCGAGTTGTTGTTTTTCTGGGGGCACGCCCCCAGACCCCAGGGCTCGCTTCGCTCGAGGTTTTTTGGGTAGTGTTCTATCTATCCTTTCTATTCGATGGAGCCTCGCAGAGCCACGGGGGTGCAGGGGGCTAGCCCCCTGCAAATCCTAACTCAGTAGTGTTTTCTGGGGGCATGCCCTCAGAGCTCACTTCGCTCGAGGTTATGGGTACTGTTCTTTTTTCTTTCTACTTGTTGAAGCCTCGCAGAGCCATGGGGGTGCCCCTGCAAGTCCTAAGGCAGAAGTGCTCTCTGAGCTCGAAGTTATAGGTCTATTTGATGAAGCCTCGCAGACCTACGGGGGTGCAGGGGGGTGGCCGCCTGCAAATCTCTAGCCTGGGGTGAATTGTTGGGATTGCCGAGGTTTTGGGAAGTAGGAAACGGAGTTGAGCGAAGAAAAGGGGAGGAAGGGTTTTTGGTTGTTTGGGGGGTAAAAGAAAGGAGGGTAATGGTTGATGTAGTGGTTGGGGTTGTATTAGTTGAGGGTATAAAATTGTGTGTGTGCCGCCAACGGGTCTTATCTGGCGTTAACCTTATAGGCAAGACATCCGGTCGTACCCGTGTAAAACTTATCTCCCAAAAATTTTTCCCCACAGTCCGCGGTCGGTGACATCCTTTTCTCCGAATATCTTAATTAGCCGACGCACCGCTAGGACATGTCTTCGGCTTCCGTTTGTTTTTGGCTCTCCTCTAAATTCAACGAACTTCATTCCCCCTCTCCCCCCCGCCTTAGCTTTTTTTTTTAGAACACGTCAACGGTTTTCACGTGATTAACATATCACGTGATTCCATTCAGCCGCCCGATAGCCTCGCGCGAAACGAGCCCTGGGGATCTGGGGGTCTGCATACGTCTATGTTAGGATTTGCAGGGGGCCAGCCCCCTGCACCCCCGTGGCTCTGCGAGGCTCCATCGAATAGAGAGGATAGAACACTACCCAGAACCCCGAGCGAAGCGAGCCCTGGGGGTCTGGGGGCGTGCCCCCAGAAAATACTACTGGGTTAGGATGGCCCCTGCACCCCCGTGGCTCTGCGAGGCTTCATCTAATAGAAAGAAGAGAACACATCGGCGTCGCCGAGATGGGCCTAAACCTTCTGCGAAGCAGAACAACGCTTTTTGCTTTTTTTTCTGGAAAAAGAATACCACGTGGATAGTTGGACTTAATTCTGCTGTAGTCCGAAACGCAAGGAAACCTTTCTGTTTGTTACAGGTGTAATATCTGATGTTCCAGACATAGGAACCAATCATGTTGGAACCTGTGGGTGTGGTTTAGTAAGGTACGTTCAAGCTATATCACAATCTGTTGTAGGCCAAAAGTGTGTCATCTTAGTGTAGACCTGAGTGTTTACTATATCCCTGTTCATTAGGTTATTTTTGGGGCAATAAAACAGACACGGATGTCAAAGTATGTATGCATGCCGAGGTATATCCGTTTAGGTTTTCCATTAGAAGCATTTCCATCACTCCGCGACCTGATATATGTTCTAAGTCGATACTTTTGTGGACCGCGTACCATATATAGATCATTTCATAGCTTTACCGATTTCCATTTAAGAGCTAGTACTTAAGTTTTGTTACGGTGAGTGAATTAATGGGCTTCCTAACAGATACTTCATGAAGTGTGTTAAATACATATAGTCAAGCTTAAGTGTGATGGGGCTTACACTAAATTGGTAAGGAGCAATCTTTCTTTAGCTCTGATTCTCTTGCTACCTGTTTTCGTTGGTGGGCTCTTGAGCTACCGAGAAAAGGTTATGGCAGGTATGCTGTACGGTCATGCGCGAAAGAGCCAATAAAAACTCCTGCAGGTTGTTCAACATAAACCAATGCTAAGTGAACAGTAAACTTACAGAAATTCCACTACTGACGACCGGAAGAAAAGTTACTGTCGGTTAGGAGTCGGTCAACTTTTTTATCCGTACGCGTTATTCGAGATAGAGTTCACAGCCAAATTCAAAAGTATTCAGTACTGGATTTCCGACTTTGGCTTGACATTTCGTCAACTGGTTATAAAGAGAGGCATCCTACAGTTACGTTGGTTCAATTAAAGCACCTTTTTTACAGTCATGCATATACTGGCTGGCCGGGATCCGGCCGGATGTAAACTTTTGGAAGCTAGGTTTGAAGAAGCCAGGGTTAAGATGCGTTTTCAGTTCAATTGCTCCTTTTTGTTGAGTTTCCATAACGAGCCTTTTTTCTGTTTATCAACTACTCTACGATTCTGGTTTAGCTGCGTAGTTCGACTACATTCTTGGATCGAATTCATGGACACTGGCCAAAACTTCTTTATTTGTGGTTATTTTTTGAACTTTAGCATGTAATTAAATCAATTAAGTTAATCATTATAGTTCGCTAATAGTTAATCAATTAATAGTTAACTTACCGCCTTGTGAACTAGTAGTTCATTATCAGCTCATTAGCACTAGCTGCATAATTCTGACTAAAAAAGGCAGTCTGGGGTAGACGACAATACGGTAACTGTCGCAGATAGATCGCTTTATTGATCTTTTCTATAGCGCTTGTGTACTGTCTATTTTTCTTGACGATATCAGTTACTGGTCACAAAGTGGGATGGGAACTTACTGCTCATCTGGCTGTGAACAGCCCATCAGCTAATGTTAACCCATATTGGATAATTATGTACTGTTCAGTAACTGTTAACATCCTTTTCACTGATCATGACAGGTCGTAACGTTCATAAAAGAACAACGGGCAACTAATTGGAGGTTATCTAACTGGAGAGCTATAAGACCTCCAGGGTCGGTTTCGCAGCCTGCGGCCGGTAAGCAAAACTTTCAGTGAAGCCAACCCTTTTTCTTCTTTTCTGGAAAAAAGCATATGATGACTAGAAACTTTCCTGGGAGGATGAGGTCGGGATTAGTAAGTAATTATTATAGGTTTTGTGAAACAGAATCTGGGCTCGCGGTCATGGATGAACAACGAAACTCTAGATAACATCAACTATTAACCCCACAACCCATAGCCTCGAGCGAAGCGAGCCCTGGGGGTCTGGGGGCGTGCCCCCAGAAAACAACAGGGTTAGGTTTGCAGGGTGGCTCCGCGAGGCATCATTGAGTAGACATTATGCATAACGTAGAGCTAAGCGAGCTCTGGGGCTCAGGGTTAGGCCGATTGAGGTTAGGTACCCACGAAGTGATAGTATACTTATGCTCCTCTGGGGACAAAAGAGCCCGCGGAAAAGAGACAGGTATATTAAATGAGGCTAGACGCTGTGTTGTGAGATGCGCGTATGCTGGCTTAGTAATAAAACAAGGGATGTTTAGGTAATACAGCAGTGGTCCAAAAATAGATGGGAGAAAAGTATAAATAGGGGTGGTTTCCCTCCAGACTTTAGTTTCCGTTGAATAGGGGTCCACATCCTCTCGCCGTATTATCTAGATCAACCTTTATACACAACCACTATCCACAGTCTTCGGACATCTATTCAAGTGTACGAGGTATAAAAACAGATCTCGATAGTAAGTAGAGTTGAGTTCCCCAAGACGTTGCCTCCAGTCAATATACTGTCGAATCATCGCCTCAGAGACATACCCCTACTTTTTCCATGAAACCACAGCCATCGGGCGTCTACACAATTAACGGTAAGTTGTATAATGACAGGAACAGGCTTGCCCCAGATAACCACTTCTCGGTTAGGATTTTGCAGGGGGCCAGCCCCCTGCACCCCCCGTGGCTCTGCGAGGCTTCAACGAAAAGAAGCAATGGAACACTGCCCATAACCTCGAGCGAAGCGAGCCCTGGGGGCATGCCTCCAGAATACAAGCTCTGGGTTAGGTTTTGCAGGGGGCCAGCCCCCTGCACCCCCGTGGCTCTGCGAGGCTACAACGAATAGAAAGAACAGAACACTATCCAAAGCCTCGAGCGAAGCGAGCCCCGGGGGTCTGGGGGCATGCCCCCAGAAAACAAGCTCCGGGTTAGGATTTGCAGGGGGCCAGCCCCCTGCACCCCCGTGGCTCTGCGAGGCTCCTACGAATAGCAACAACCGAACACTACCCAAAACCTCGCGAAGCGAGCCCAGGGGGTCTGGGGGCGTGCCCCCAGAAAACCAACAAGCCTTGAGCACTAGGGAGGAATCTAATAAATTAGGGGGCGATAAATATATACAGCTGGTTGGAGGGTGTGATGTGGTCTATTTATTGTACGGGGTTAGTATTCGGGCGTGGCGAGGGCTTGATTCGCTTGGGTGTCCCGGGCGACTTTGGATACCGTGTCAGGTCCGCCTCCTGCGCCAGCACCGCCGTTGTCGGGATCGTGTCCGCAACTACTGACGACCGCTTGCGTGTGGCGGTGCTGCTCGGCGGTGGCTGTGGCGGTGCATCTTGCTGTGGCTGTGCATCGGGTTGTGGCTGTGTTTGTGGCTGTTCTTCTTCTTCTTCGACCGGGTCAAAGACGTAGAGGTTGTCCGCGCGGGAGACCATGTTGCGGTAGTACTGCTCGAGGCTGTGGAGGGCGGGGACGATGCGGTAGTCGACGCGGACGAGGAACTCGACCTCGAGGAGGTTGAGCTCGGCGCGGGAGAGGCCGCCGACGCGGGCGTAGTGGGAGTTGGTGCAGAAGGAGTCGCAGAGGCCCTTGGACCCGACCATGGCCGCGGTGATGAGGAACCGGTGCACGGTGAGCGAGTTGATGTTGAAGGTTGCGTAGGTTGTGCACAGCAGGTCGATGTAGTATATCATGGCCAGCAGCACCGACTTTTCCAGCGAGCAGAACTTGACGATGCGCACCAGGTAGTCGTAGATGGAGATTCCTGGCGGCGCCCGCGAGTGGAACCGGGTCAGCTGGTCCGGGTTGAACGGCAGCTTGTCGTTGAGACCCACCAGCTCCTGCAGCATGCCCGCCACCAGCGCCACCAGGTCGCTGCTCGGACACTTGAAGAAGCTCCGCGGCACCCGTCGCGTCTCCTCCGGCTCCGGCACCCCCCCGCCGGGGCCGGGCGTCGGCGACCGCGACGAGGAAGCCTCCTCACTAGTCCCCTCACGTGACTGCTGCTGCGGCCCCTGGGCCTGCTTCTTCTGCTTCTGCTTCTTCCTGTCGCTGCCCCTCTTCCAGTGTCCTAATCCTAGCGGCGCCATCGTGTCTAGCTGTATGCCGTGCCGCTGCTCCGCCCATCGACGCTAATATAACTGCAAAAAAAGGGCTCTTGTAAGTGTATGGTGTTGTCAAGTGCCACTACCGCTACTCCCAACACGAACTACACTCCAGCAACCAACCAACCACAGTGCTCGATCACCCCACGCCCCCCTGTCCTAGTCGCCGGCCCCTGGACCCAGTCTGGAGCCCATGGCCACACCAGCAAACAGTCATGCCCCCAAACCCACGTCGCTGAACCCTTTCGACCAGTGTTTTACTCCGGTATCGGATCCCCGGTCTCAGATTTACGCACCTCGGTACACAGATTACGCTGCTCGCAAACACCCCCAGACCCCCCCCACAGGTAAGATGGTTTTGCAGGGGGCCAGCCCCCTGCACCCCCGTGGCTCTGCGAGGCTTCAACGAATAATGAATACCACCCAAAATTCGGCGAAGCCGACCCAAGGGGTTTGGGGGCGTGCCCCCAGAAAACAAGCCCTGGGTTAGGTTTTGCAGGGGCCAGCCCCCTGCACCCCCGTGGCTCTGCGAGGCTTCGACGAATAATGAATACCACCCAAAACTCGGCGAAGCCGACCCAGGGGGTCTGGGGGCGTGCCCCCAGGAAACAAGCTCTAGGTTAGGTTTTGCAGGGGGCCAGCCCCCTGCACCCTCGTGGCTCTGCGAGGCTTCAACGAATAGAGGAAATGGAGCATTATCCATAGCCTCGAGCGAAGCGAGCCCAGGGGGTCTGGGGGCGTGCCCCCAGAAAATCAGTTCTGGGTTAGGTAGCCCCCCGCACCGCGTGGCTCTGCGAGGCTCCAACAAGTAGAGAAAGCGAACCATTACCCGTAACTTCGAGCGAAGCGAGCCCAGGGGGTCTGGGGGCGCGCCCCCAGAAAACCATTTCTGGGTTAGAGGATGCATTGGGGTCTGGGGGGTGTGCCCTGACGGCATAAATGCAGAAGCTGCATGACGGTTAAGCTGAAACACTGGGGCTGGGGTTTGGGGCACCGTGGGGCATGGGTTGCCTGATTGGGAGAGGTGCATAAATGTGTGGCAGCCAACTATAAAAGGGCATCGTTCCCTCCTCGTTGAGATGCAGTGATAATGACTCTGCTGGAAGAGGATTTTCACGCACTCAGAATTCCTTCACAGGGTTTTACTGATATCCCTGAAGGAGCCTTCAACACACTGCTGGAGTACTGTGACCTCACAACTGTGGCAAAGTTGCGATTGGTGAACAGGACTACCAAGGCAGCTGTGGAGAGAAGCGGGAGGATCCGAACAAAGCTTGTTTGTGATGAGGCGAAGGACCGTGTTGTGTGGACGTTCGACGAACGTCGCAAAAAGAGTGCCTCATCGCAGTTTATCTGGAACGATTCGAAGGAGGCCAACTACTGGCTCTCCCTTTTGACCAAAGTCGAATGGAGCGAGGTCACGTTGCACGAAGGCCAGTGCACTGCGACTCGCATCGTTCGGCAGATGAGCGCGCTCCGGCACGTGGCGATGGTCGAGGAAGCCTTGGAAATCATTGAAAAGGTGCGTCCATTCCATCTGAAGGTGTTCAACGTCGAGTGGCCCATTGGAGTCGGCTGGCCCGGCCTGGGAGCCTTTGTGAAGCGTGTGAATGCGTCCACATTACCCTACACGGTGAAATTTGCGTTTTGGGGCGACATTCCGGCCTACAAGAATCCCAGGATTATCCTCGGAAACAAGTTCAAGGACGTCGTCTTCAGGGGGTGGACGGACATCCCCAAGCTTCTGCGCTGTATCCAGTTTGCCCGCAACGTAGAAGTCGACAGAGTCGTGTTCTACGACATTCACGGGATCAAACTCAGCGAGCTCGCTAAAATGGTGGCCCCATGTGCTTTCGTGAAGAAGCTCGAATTGGCCGATGGATGCTCTGACCTCGACGGACCTCAACCAAATGAGTTTCTCAGTCCGAAAGTATCCCATTTCTCCGTCTCAAACACCTGCTTCCACAACGCCAGATCCGGTCGCTATGGCTCCTGCCCCGTCGAGGAGCTCACAGTGTTGGACACGCCTGATTTCACCGAATTCTACACTTTCCCCAACATCCAGCGACTCGCCCTCATGTCCGACGAGTGCCACGACCCCTTCGACTGCCACAACCTCATCAAACGCGTCCGCTCCTTCAAGCTCATGGCGCACCCCTCCGGGCTCCCCAAAAAAGACGTCTTCAGCCGTTCCCGCATCGTGCGGCTGGAGATAATTCTGCACGTGACCAAAATATCACGTGATGGTCATCCGCGAGTGCTAGCTCCAGTGAGGAGCATCAAGACGCTGTCTGAGTTCACGCTGATTCTGTCGACATGGAAGACCCCCAGCCCACGCACGCTGAAGCCCGGAAATGAATACCGCACATTGCTCAATGACTTTGAGCGGAACCTGGCCAACAGCGAAAACATGCTCCAGTCGTTCAACGTGGGCATCTTTCACCGACAAAACGACGATGCCGAGATCAGCTTCAAAGCCTGCCAACAAACCCTCACCCTCAACTCTCAACAACTGAAAACGCTGTAGGTGCAATATATCCTGCTTTTCAAGGTTCCCTGGACAGTTTTTTTTTTTTTTTTTGGAAAATGAATCAACTAGTTCTGGGTTAGGTTTGCAGAGGGCCAGCCCCCTGCACCCCCGTGGCTCTGCGAGGCTCCAACGAATAGAAAGAACAAAACACTACCCGTAGCCTCGGGCGAAGCGAGCCCAGGGGGTCTGGGGGCGTGCCCCCAGAAAACAGTTCTAGGATAGGTTAAGTCTTTAGGTGCGACTCTAGGAAGCTTCAACGAATAGAAAAATAGAGCACTACCCATGATCTCGAGCGAAGCGAGCCCAGGGGGTCTGGGGGCGTACCCCAGAAACTACACCGGGGTTAGGTTCGCAGGGGGCCAGCCCCCTGCACCCCCGTGGCTCTGCGAGGCTTCGACGAATAGAAAAAAAAAAATAGAACTCTACTCATAGTCTCGAGCGAAGCGAGCCCAGGGGGTCTGGTGGCGTGCCCCCAGAAAACCAGTTCTGGGTTAGGTTTGTGAAGTCACGTACTTGAATGAAGATAGGAACTACGAGGGTGGGAGGGGGGAGGATTTATGAGATATAGTTAATACAAGAGAGAAGAGATCCTACATATTGTTCTATATAACTTAGAAGCACTTTCTGTGAACGATAGAAGGACCAGACTCGTCGTATTCTTGCTTGGAGATCCACATTTGCTGGAAGGTACCGAGGGAGGCGAGAATGGAACCACCGATCCAGACAGAGTACTTTCTCTCTGGAGGAGCGACGATCTTGATCTTCATGGAGGAAGGAGCAAGGGCGGTGATCTCCTTCTGCATACGTTCGGCAATGCCTGGGTACATGGTGGTACCGCCGGACATGACGATGTTGTTGTAGAGCTCCTTTCTGACGTCGACGTCGCACTTCATGATCGAGTTGAAGGTGGTCTCGTGGATACCGGCGGACTCGAGGCCGAGGACGGATGGGTGGAACAAGGCCTCTGGGGCTCTGAATCGCTCGTTGCCGATGGTGATGACCTGTCCGTCGGGGAGCTCGTACGACTTCTCGAGGGAAGACGACTGGGAGGCGGTCTGGAGCTCCTGCTCGAAGTCGAGGGCAACGTAACAGAGCTTCTCCTTGATCTCTCTGACGATTTCACGCTCGGCGGTGGTGGTGAACGAGTAGCCACGCTCGGTCAAGAGCTTCATGAGGTTGTCCGTGAGGTCTCTGCCGGCCAAGTTGATACGCATGATGGCGTGTGGCAGAGAGAAACCGGCGTAGATTGGCACAACGTGCGTCACACCGTCACCGGAGTCCAACACAATACCGGTGGTACGACCAGAGGCGTACAAAGAAAGCACAGCCTGGATGGACACGTAGAAGGCTGGGGCGTTGAAGGTCTCGAAGACAATCTGGGTCATCTTCTCTCTGTTGGACTTAGGGTTGACTGGGGCCTCGGTCAACAAGACAGGGTGCTCCTCTGGTGCAACTCTCAACTCGTTGTAGAAGGTGTGGTGCCAGATCTTCTCCATGTCGTCCCAGTTGGTCACGATACCGTGCTCAATTGGGTACTTCAAGGTCAAGATACCTCTCTTGGACTGGGCCTCGTCACCAACGTAAGAGTCCTTCTGGTTCATGCCGACCATCATACCCGGGTGACGGGCCCGGCCCACAATAGATGGGAAAACAGCTCGTGGTGCGTCGTCACCGGCGAAACCGGCCTTGCACATACCAGAACCGTTATCAATAACGAGCTACATTCCTCAATTAGTAACCATACCCTCATTTCACTTCTTCATTTTCACATACAGCAGCAACTTCCTCTAAACATCTCTGTTAGCTCTTCACTCTTCTTTATCTTCCTCTAGTTTGTCAGTTACTCCAATTCGCTTGTCTCTAACCTGCAACTCCGACGTCAGCTGTTTTTCTGGGGGCACGCCCCCAGACCCCCAGGGCCCGCTTCTCTCGAGGCTATGGGTACTGTTCCATCCTCTCTATTCGTTGGAGCCTCGCAGAGCCACGGGGGTGCAGGGGGCTGGCCCCCTGCAAATCCTAACCCAGAACTGGCATTCTGGGAGCACGCCCATAGACCCCCAGGGCTCGCTTCGCTCGAGGCTATGGGTAATGCTCCACTTCCTCTATTCGACGAAGCCTCGCAGAGCCACGAGGGTGCAGGGGGCTGGCCCCCTGCGAATCCTAACCCAGGAGTGCTTTTCAGGTTGGATTTGCCAACTTTTGGGTCCCGGTTAAATGCCCCTGAATCGGTTGCCCGAGTGTTGTACTGCCGATCGACTTCTGCGAAGCAGAACAACGCTTTTTGCTTACTTTTCTGGAAAAAGAAGAAAATTTCACTGCGTTGTTCTGGAAGTGGCTAAGGTTGGGGGGAAGCGACACGGTGTCAACATAGGAATGTTGGGACACCAACGCACCACGCCACATCGAAGGTTCTGGAAGAGGCCCTTTGCCACTACCAAACGCAATATGTCGACGAAAGTGCAATTTCGCTGTTGCATCTGGAGAGCAGGGGGGTCTCTCCGTTCCAGCGAGTACGCTTCGGAATGTGGCGGAACCGTGCTTCAGGCGCAGAAACAGGTCAATCGAGCACGAGCAGCGAGAGCAAGCGTCCCGGAGACCACGGATGGACTCCGTGGCGCTTGCGTTGATTGGCTGGTTGTTGGTTGGTTGGCCGGAGACCCAGCGTGCAGCAGGGGCGCCGCCCGAATAGGGGGCAAATCGCGGCTGCGAACAGCGCAATGACAAACTAGACGAAAAAGACAGTAAAAGACTTACCCTCCATTGTTGTATATGTTGTTTTTTTGAATTGGGTGTGGTGATAGAATCCAAAAAAAAGGTGGGTGAAAAAAAGGGAAAAGAATGGGAGGGAGAAAACGACAACGCTTATGTATCCACTCCGCCCCTTCTTCGTCCGAGGAGGGGGTTGGCTAGTCCTCCCAAACGCGCGGCGCGCTCTCCACGCCAATTTTCCCCCGTTACCCGGCCCCCATACGGTGACTCGTTCTCCACCCCCGCGTATTTCAAGGCACGCTGGCCCCACCACCCGATTATCGCCACGTTGGCAGCAACAAACGCTAATTTACGCTAGTTAATTTAACTCAGCGCCAAAACCAGTCCCTTTACTTCGTGCTTAGTCCGTTATTTTCGACAAAACAACAGGAACCGTAGAACCTGCGGGGCTTAATCGATTGGTCCAGAAAAGACCCAAAAGCTTTGGCTCTGTGGGACTTGAACGAGGGTAACCCAAGTCGCGGCGAAGCCGACTCGGGGGGTCTGGGGGCATGCCCCCAGTGGTCACGTGATAGTTTCCTGGACAGGCTTAATCGAACAGTAGGTGTTGTTCTTTTCCAGAAAAGAACCAAAAGCGTTCGCCCTGCGGGGCTTATCCGAGGGTAAATGAGCTAGCTGGGGACCCAAATCTCGGCGAAGCCGACTCAGGGGGTCTGGGGGCATGCCCCCAGTGGTCACGTGATAGTCTCCTGGACAGGCTTAATCGAATGGTAGGTGTTGTTCTTTCCAGAAAAGAACCAAAAGCCTTCGCCCTGCGGGGCTTAGGTCAATGAGCTAGCTGCGGACCCAAGTCCCGGCTAAGCCAACCTTGGGGGTCTGGGGGCATATCCAGTGGTCACGTGACAGACTTCATTACAGAACCAAAAATGTTACAGTAGCCCTCGGGCTTAATCGAATGGTAAATGTAATTGTTATTTTTCAGAGAAAAACTAAAAGCGTTTGCTCAACGGGGCTTTCAACGAACTTGGAGGGCGGATCACCAGGAAGAGTTGCCTGGAGTCCATGTCCTTCAGCGCCCGGGCTAGGGAGATGTATCGGGAGAGCTCGCCGCGTTTGCAGCCGAACTCGGCGATGATGGTGGTCCGGGGGTTCAGGAACCCATGTTTCTCCATGTGGTCTACTAGCGATGCCTGCTGGACGGCATGTTTCTGGTTCTCCAGCTGCTTCAGTCGTTCCTCCAGTCCTGGGTGGTTCAAGATCTCTGTTTCCAAAGTCCCGCCCTCACGCTCCACCACATCCTCAGAGTCTGTGCTAGGGTCTGACCCACCAAGTTGATGTCAACCCATGGCTCGAGGGGTTTCGGGCTTCTTGCGACATTTGGCCAGATGACGCTTCAGCTCGTCCTCCCACACCGTGTGCTGCGGGCAGAGCGGACACAAGACCCGCTTCCGCCCGCTGGCGTCGGCCCCAACCAGATTCATGTGTTCGCTGCAATACCGCTGACTCGGCTTCCGAAGCATGTTACACTACCGCTTCTTCTTCAAATAATACTGGCATCTGGCCGTCCGTCGCAGTCGTCTTTTCAATCATTCTATATCGATAAAACACACCACAATTTCTTTTTTTGAAAAATTATACGCGCATTGCACGCGTCCCAACTCAGGGGTAGTTCGCAACACCACCCCCTGAGTAGGTAATCAATTTTGGGGGCATAGCCCCAAACCCCGTAGTCCGCTTCGAGGAAGGTCTTGTAGCCCATATTCTTCTGAGAAGCAGAACTAAAGCTTTTTGCTTTTTTTTCTGGAAAAAGAAAATCTAACTCTATTGGTCCACTGTAGTTCAGGCAAGGCGAATTAATGAAGGAAGATGTTAGTTCCACTTTTCTTAAATTCATAGCTCCGTCAACAATATGAGACATTTTCAATCGCCTGAGGCTGAAGATAATCAGCCAAGTCGGATTTCTATTCTTTTCTTTTCAGCTGCCCCCTACTCTATGTCTTAGTTCAGTCATAAGAGTTCCATTGTCTCTCTCGATGGAAGATATCTGCCATTCACCATATCGTAGATTTCGTATGTTCTTGGTGCAAGATTGTGGACTCCCTTTGACCACGTGTTTCACGCAACACCCCGAAGCAGGTGATGTAATTGCCGGAGTTCATTATCACGATAGCCAAATAGAAGGTGAAGACCGGATTGTAGAAGACAATTCGGTTCTAGACTTGTAGAGGTGTTTACAGGACGCTTCAGATACGGGTTTTCTGTCCCATCTGTAGCAACTAGTGGTAAAAGTAAACGGCAAATGAGACGCACTGTTTCAATTAGCTAGCTAGTTAAGGGAATATGTGGTATACTGAATGAGGAGGTTTGACAGGTGGCGGACTGTCGGAATGGTGTGGGTCATCGACGCGCTGTGGACCTTCGCATGTTCGCTGACTTGGAAAAGCCAAGAATTGGCATGATGTTATTCTACCGTAGGCGTTTAGGGCTATTGCCATTCTTTTCATGTCAGAAATAATTTGAGACAGGTCCCAGATTTCGATACACAGGTTTTCAGTGTTTTGCACTAGGGGGATTAAGGAGAGAGCCAGGAAATCGAGGTACATAGGGCCTCCGAAACTAAGTGTGAAAGTGGATATAGGCTGATATAAGGAATTGGGGTAGCGAGCTTCGTATGGGCGCATGCAGAACCGCACACGGCAGTAAACGGTCAAGATTTCGAGGACTGGGAATGTAAATTTCTCAAAGTAGCTCTCTAAATGGCTTATTGATTGGACTTGATCCATAATTATTGACTTTGCCGGTACCGAGTAGGTGTGAATGATATTTTCAAGATCATATGTGGCCAGACAGAGGCCTACTTCATCGAGTAACGGTAGACTCAAGCAAAGTGGCGCTTCATTTTCTCTACGCATACACACAAAGCTCATTTTTTTCAAAGAAGGGGCTTTGGAGGTTATCTGTCGCAGCACATCCGCGACTGTGTTCCAGGATACGCGGGAAAACGTGAGTTCGCTGAGATGTTCATATTCTAGTTCTGCAAAAATATATTTCGGAGAAGGGTCTAGGTCATTAATAAGCAGTTCAGAAACTCTATTTCCCACCACGACTGCCTTAGTATCGGTCAAAGGATAGGAGAACAGTTTTTCTCTAACCAACCTACTATCCCCTCGGGCCCTTTCCATGATGCCGCTCAGACCAGAATACACTTCGCCATCAACCGTATACGATACAACTTTCAGCTCCTTAAGACAAATTTTGAACTCTCCAACTATCTTCCGCAATATTTCGCAGCACTCTTCATACACCTTTCCTTCACCAAAAGTAAAGTCAATGGCTGTAACTTGCTCTAACCAAAACCTTGCACCCCCAGAATCAATTCTCGAACAAAATTCCTCACCCGAAAACACAGCCTCATGTCCGTAGCTCGATGTAAATTTCACCCGAAGCTTCTCTTCATTGTATTCCAGCCATCTCTTGTTTTCCTCTTCCGAATTATATTCGAAGTCAGTCCTATCATCTTCCGGATTATATTCCAGTTCCTCGTCTAATTGATTAGAAAATTCCAACCAGCATTCCAGAGAATCCCTGACCACCGTATCAAATAGCTTGCACGTCGCCCGAAGTTTCACAAAAGTCTACTCCAGCATATTCTCTCAGAACTGGCAAAATCTCCAAAGGCAAATCAAGTATGCCCGTGTTGGCTACCATGTCCATAGAGATAAAGCTTAGAACCGGCTTATCGCGATCCTTCAACTAGTATATATACCCAGCTAGCTCCATACATGCCAAGCCGGTGATAAAAAAACCAAGTTATTTTCGGGGGCATTGGTTGGCAGTTAGGGTTAGGATTACAAGGGGGCGGCCTCCTGTCTCTACGAGACGTTAAGGAATATAAAGATTAGAACACTACCCATAGCCTCGAGCGAAGCGAGCCCAGGGGGTCTGGGGGCGTGCCCCCAGAAAACAAGCCCTGGGTTAGGTTTTGCAGGGGGCCAGCCCCCTGCTTCCCCGTGGCTCTGCGAGGCTATCACGAATAGAAAGAATACAACACTACCCATAGCCTCGAGCGAAGCGAGCCCTGGGTGTCTTGGGGCGTGCCCCAGGGGCTGGTCACGTTCTGTCCCGGAAAGGAAGCAAAGAGCATTGTTCTGTTTGGCAGAGGATCTGTGAGTTTCTCCCAGAAATCTGTTCGTTTTAATTTAAGAGTTTATATTGGAGTACTACAGCCAGCACATTGAGGAGAGATGGCTAGGAGGGTCAGGGGATAGCGGAAGTTTGACTGTTGTTTGTTCTTGCGCCCGGTATGAGATTCCTGAGGTGAAGGATTGTTCGGAGGGCGACGGAGTCAGAAAGAACTTCTTGTTCCACATGTCTGGCGTGGGTTGGTAGAAGACAGACTGGAGGGCCAATTGGCCGGTCGAGTCGTATGGGAGGATGTAGTCGTGTGGTGGTGGTGATTGGAACTGGTTGAGCGTTAGGAATGAGTCCAGATTCGTGGCAGTTGTTGGTATCGATTGTTGTGCAAGTGTTAGATCCAATTGCTGCTGTTGTTGTGGTGGCTGCTGCGGACTTGTGTCTGAAAAAGAGTCGTATTCGTAATCGTCTTGTGGTTCGCTCGAGAAGGACTGTGTGTGGTGGTGATGGTGATGGTGGTGGTTGGAGGGAGGAGTGAAGAAGTCGTGTTCGAAGGAGGACCACCAGTCTACCTGCTTTAGCTGGCGCATGAGCTTTGCCCCGCCCTTGTTGATGTATTGGTTGAGGAAGTTGTTCATGTCAAAGTTGACTGCGGCACACATTTGGTAGCATTCCTGGATTCGGCGGAGGGTTTTCTTGTGGTTCAGAGACAGGAACTCACCGAAGGAGATTCCAGAACGTTTGGCCTTGACCATGGCTGAGCCGAGCTTTTTTGGAGTCATCTTGACCTTTTCTTTAAATACCCTGTGGCCATGAAACTTGCCCTTGTCTCCCGCCTTGCAGAGCTCGCCCAGCTGGGTCTGGGGAAACTTGACCAACAGCTTGATCATGGTCACCACTGCGACGACTGGTGGAAGGTAGCTGGGTTCTGTAGGATGACAGCGACCACAAGGTCTTTTTCCATCCGCCAATGCCTCCTTTGCAGTCGGGTAGAATTCCAGAGGAATCGAGTTGTCTCCACTATCAATGTTCCGAGCCCCGCAGCAAGGGCGACAGAAGATGTTAGATTTCGGAGTCTTCGAACGCGACATGGAGTAGAAGAAGTTATCGTGACAGTCCTTGTTCTTTACACATTCCCGTGGATGCTTGTGTATGGGACAGAGCAGCTCAATGCTCTCAATCACAGTCCTCGACGTGGTCGACAAGCCATCCATCTTGGTGCTCTTTCGTTTAGATCTGAGAAGGCGTCGGAGGTGTTTTATATGCCCTACTCTTTCAGGAACCTGGACAACTGTCCGTCCGTCCTCCCCTGAACCTAAAATTATATTTTGTCGCTCAGTCTCTGTCATCGGCCTCGACGCACCTGCGAGCCTACAGCCGACTATTTATCAGCCAATCTATGCACAGGACCATGCATCTTCCCGCAGCTGGCGATCACGACTAATCATTCCTGCTCGCCACATATTCCAACCCAGGTCCAGGTGGCTGGTGGTGTCGGGAGACTTTCATCTCCAGACGCACGACTTAACACCTGCAGCCGACTTTTTCTACCCGCAGGTACTAGTCCAAACCTTAATGCCGAGGCTCAATACTGCGAGAGACCGTTTTTCTGAGAGCATGCCCCTCGATCCCCTGGGTCAGCTTCGCCGAGGATTGGGTATGGGGACGGTGATAGGGATACTGAGACTGAGGTAGAGATTTCCGCGGAAAGTAGGAGAGTGGCCTGCTATCTGCCTAGCAATACGGCTCGATTAGATGTCAATTTCCTGCGCATGTACATGAAGCCACCATCTGCAGGTTGAATAATATATCTCAACACAGCAGGAAAAAGCACACTTTCTCAGTACAACTAATCTATGGATTGCGAACCAGATGACTGCGTTAATTAACTGGGTGAACTTGAAAATCCATGCATTCGCTGGCATCCTCAGACGAGTGAAAAAAGACAATGCAGTATGTGATGCACATATGCCCCGCCAACAGTGGTTTTCTGCTGGCGTGCAGTATAAGGTTTTCCGTCGCCCACGCACGGCTCACACAGTACCTAAACCTAAACTCTGCAGGCGGAAAACTAGTGGATTGAAACGTACAAAAGAAAGAGGACAAATTATTCCCTCGATTCAAAGTGCACTGATCGGCTGCGGCAGCTGAAAAATTGGACTGATCAGGTACCGAACACTCTCCGAACTACTGTCTAACCCTAAACCACCACCGCTTCGCTTTCACACCTGTCTGCTGCATATCGCCTAGCACACACCCGCCACCCGTTCATCTCTGCACAGGTGACTCCACACATACCCACACATAAGCGTGCCCATGCAGCTAGCAGCCGAATTGACGAGCATAATCAATCCCACCAACCATTGTTCAGCTGCTGATATATTTCAGTGCACTGTTTCAGCAGCCACAATCAAGCCAACCACAATAATATTCCTCAATCAACATGCCTCTTCCGGCATGTCACACAAACCGCTCAACCAGTTCAAACCCCGATACCTGAAACCCAATTTTTCACACCGCAATGCCAATACCCTGCACTGGCCCCCAGAATCTCCTTTCTCATGCAATCCACGCATATATATCTACTTTTCCTGAGTCAAATTCATCTACTCCTTGAGGCTCGCAGAGATAGGGGGCTGACCCTCTGTAAAATTAACACAGAACTGTTTTCTGGGGGCACGCCCCCAGACCCCCTGGGCTCGCTTCGCTCGAGGCTATGGGTAGTGTTGTATTCTTCCCATTCCTTCAAGCCCCGCAGAGTTACAGGCAAAGGGTGCCGCTCTGCACAGAACTATTTTTTGAGCTCGATTCGCCGGCTAAGGGTAGTGTTCTATTCTTTCCATTCCTTGAAGGCTTGCTTAGACACAGGTAAGGACTGATTCTCTGCAAAACCTAACACCGAACTGTTTTCTGGGGGCACGCCCCCAGACCCCCTGGGCTCGCTTCGCTCGAGGCTATGGGTAGTGTTGTATTCTTCCCACTCCTTGAAGCCCCGCAGAGTTACAGGTAAGGACTGATTCCCTACAAACCTAACTCAGAGCTGTCTTCTGGTGGCACGCCCCAGGCCGCGGGCTCTCTTCGTCTATTTGTTGAAGCCTCGCAGAATCAGGGAGGTGCAGGGGGTCAGGGGTGCTTTCTAGAAAGGCACACCTCAGGCCCTCCAGTCTCGCTTCGCTCGAGCTTATGAGTAGTGTTTTCTTCTATTCGCTGAAGCCTCGCAGAGCCACGGGGGTGCAGGGGGCTGGCCCCCTGCAAAACCTAACCCAGAACATTATTTTATGCCCCCCAGACCCCCCTGGGCTTGCTTCGCTCGAAACAGTAGGTAAAGAAAAGGTACTAGATAATGCCTTGCAGAGCCACAAGGGCCTGCAGCCTTTTTTTTTTTTTTTTTTTTTTTTTTTTTTGTGCTCCATTAGCCTCAGGAAAATGCTGTATTCCGGTTTTATGCCACAAAGTATGTATGTGTCTTGTTAAGGTATAGATCGGCGGTCGTTGAGCCGCATCAGATCTCAAGAACTGTTGATTATCAGGATCGGAAAGTGTTACAGTGAAGTTGGATGGTGGGTGAGCCAAGTCTATCCATTCATGTGTTTTCTGCCATGCCCGTAGAATAACGACTGTATATTTGACTATGCATATGGGGCTTGTTGTGGGTGAGTGCCAGAAACGCAGTTACATGCAGCACTGTAACAGGTAACGGTTAAGTGTGGCCGTTTTGTTTTGTCGGGTAGTGAGGCTGTATTCATTGGGACTAATTTACACATGTACATGCATCCACATATACCACACCATGTATCGCCTGCCATTGGATATGTGTATGAAAACTGCCAATGAGGGGCCCATTTTTCATAGTAGTGGCTACAGGTATAATATAATAGCGTATTATGGTTTCAATGAAATTAGCAAAACGGCTGGTAGCTGGTTAACGTTGGTTGCGGTACCACGTGACTCATGCGTCTGCAAATTCGCGGGCATACTGATCATATAATAATTCTTTAAAACAGTGTTTGAACTGTTACACCCAGAACCCATACTTCTTTTGAAGGCCTGTCCTAATATTTTGAATAAGTTTTCTCACACTATTCTTCATTTTCCAGCAAAAGAGAAAAAAATGTGAGTTGGTGAAATGGGGTTCCATGTGACATAATATGCACCCTGAATACGCTTAACCAAATCAGGCTCAGCCATTGTTTCAAGAAACAGCTGCAAGCTACTCCTATACAATAATTATCTGCCGTCTAGCTTAGTTTTCGACCTCATCTGGGATCTATATCGTCTATCATGCAGCTAAACGAGGTTCATGTGACATATCGTGCCCTCATGCCTGCGGTTAAGCAGTTACCACATAGCCAACCCAGTACCTAATTGGTGGACAACTTCAAAGTCTTTTTCACTTCCAAAATTCGGTGAAGCCGACATAGTCATCAAACTCCTCCTACTACTACTAGCGAGCCGTTTTCTGGGGGCACGCCCCCAGACCCCCTGGGCTCGCTTCGCTCGAAGCTATGGGTAGTGTTCAATTTCTTCTATTCGTTGAAGCCTCGCAGAGCCACGGGGGTGCAGGGGGCTGGCCCCCTGCAAACCGTTCCAAAATTCGGCGAAGCCGACCTTGGGGTGCCCCCAAAGTATAACCAACACGATTCATTGTACTTTACGTCTCCGAAAAAAGAAAATAAAGGAGCTGTTCAGCTTCGAAGAAGGTCCTTTCCTAGCTAGGTGTCTGGGATGTGGTTACCGTGAGAATATATGCATGCAGGCTAGTGTGCGAGCTGCATGTATGAAATATGCATGCATGTGCATGAGGTTGAGTGTGGCCATGGCCACATGAGCGCTAGCGGAAAGAAGTATAAATAGGGCGTTGAGGAGCAGAAAGACGGATCAAGTGCATGCTATTCAAGAGAAGGAGACGCAAGCCGGATTTTGCTGTAACTGTTCATTGCGTAGACTCGTATGATTTTGCACATTACTTAAGGACGGTATTAACTCGAATTGAGCAACAAGAGAAGAATTACGAGTATCAGTTAGATCTTCTTAACGACGACTTTTCCCGCAAACTCAGCAACTACGAACAGCGATACTCGTGGAAGCTCGACAACTACCAGGGGCACAGAGACTATCTGACTGACCTATACCACAGAAAACAGGACTTTTGCCGAGAGAAACTGCCGTTGCGCCAAATGGAACTGAAGAAGGCCCAACAGGCAGCTCTACGAAAGACGGCCTCTGTCCGTCGGACAGGCGACGGAGTCACCCCCAGACCCTTCTCTTCCGGAAAGCATGACGCATTGCTCTTCATCGAAGAGTTTGAAGAGTACGCTAGCCGTCGCAATATCCCAGATGAGCCCGAAATCCGCATAAGCATCTTCCAACATTATCTCCAGGGCCCTGCATATGAATGGATCAGGCAGATCATTCAAAACCCCCAACAGTTTGAACATTTCTACAACAACTTTGAAGCTTTCCTAGACGAGTTCTCCCGCGCCTTTGCCGGAAAACCTAGACATTCTTAAAGACATTCTATTAACTTACAATTACCCCAGGATCCCTACGTTCGGGGTTCGATATAAACCCCTGTTTTCTGAGTAGCTGCTTCTTTTTTCCTTATATCCAAACAGATTGTATTTTGGTGGCACGCCAAATTACATCTGGGTTAGGTTTGCAGGGGGCCAGCCCCCTGCACCCCCGTGGCTCTGCGAGGCTTCAACGAATAGTAAAACCTGGACACTGCCCATAGCCTCGAGCGAAGCGAGCCCAGGGGGTCTGGGGGCGTGCCACCAGAAAACTGGCTCTAGGTTAGATTAAGCGAGCGTGCCTCCAGAAGAACCCGAGAGTTCATCGGTCGAGCGATGGGAATTGAATCTACTGGGGTTTATTAAATAGATGCATGGTTGTGTGTACTTATTAGAAGACGGTTTCCATTTCAACGTCTTCGTCTTCTTCGTCGTCGTTGTTGTCTTGGTTGTTTTCATTATTGGTGCTGTTTTCATTAGACTGGTTGCTGTCGTTGTTGGTGGAATTTTGGCTATCGTCGGCAGGTTTGTTCATGTACTCAGAGAGAGAGCCGCCCATGCCCTTGATCTGCTTGAACTCGGGCTTGAGCGTGTATTTCATGGCGTATGGACCCTTTTTGATGAGCACGGCCATGGTGTCGAGAACCTCCTTGAGATATGCTTCTGGCTGCTTGGTGCGCTCGCGCAGACCCTTCATGCCCCAGTAGTCGTACTCCTCAAACAGCTTGAACAGGAGGTCTAGCAGCTCGTTCTGTGGCAGGCGCGTGGCCTTGCCCTCCACGCTCTTGGGGTCCTTCTTCTGTGCGCGCATGAACGCGCTACTGTGTCCCCGTAGGTTCTGACCGAACGACGCAGTGTTGACGCCCGGTATCTCGTTTAGGAACGTCACCTTCGCCTTCGACGCCTCCGCCTCCTGTGCCTTCCGCTGGCTCACCACCTTGCTGTAGTTCCGGTCCCGCAGAGACGGCGTCACAATGCATTCGTGACACGCCTTGCCCACCAGCGCAGTTTTCTTTGGGATCGTCTTCACGTACGGCGTGTACCGATTCCCGTTTCGGTTCTCACTGGACGAAGTTGACGCCACCCCGGGTGGCGGTGGTGGCGGTGCCTCCTCCTCCTCCACGTTGGACCAGGACATCTGCTTCATGGCCTTCTTCTTCTGGTACTCCGGCAGGTCAGACTCCGTGAACACGTATGTGTTGTCCACCACCTTCTTGACGAGGTTGATGTCGTACTCGTGAGGGATGTCGTTGTTTTCGGGGCTGTCGTTTAAGCACAGCTTCACCTTCCAAGGCTCACTGGAACTGCCGTTCCGAATACGAACCTTGCCCAGATCCTTACCACTAAGCTCATCCACATTCTTCCACCTGTCCATCAAGAACCGCGGCATTCTGACCAACCACACCTTCGACTCAGCGCCGGACACATCCAGATCGAGCGAGTCCTCGAAATCGTCCTCCTCTTCCTTCACGCCACTCGCCTCTCCCTTCGTCTCCGGCGGCGACAATGACACATCGTCTTCAAACGGCGATCCAGGCTCGTTCTTAACCTGTCCTGACATTGTCCTTTCCGCCTTTATTATACAAGACCTCTTGATATATCCATCGGCCCCCCGTTGGGACTTAAAACCCAACCGCCAGTACAGCGTTTACACATCCCGTACATCTCATCACCGTGATCTGGATTTCAGCCCAACTCGCGCTACACGCCCCCAGACCCCTCTGAGCAGCTTCATCGAGTGTTTTGTCTTCTTTGCTAACTCTATAGTTGTTTTTCCTGGGGGCACGCCCCCAGACCCCCAGGGCTCGCTTCGCTCGAGGCTATGGGAACCATTCATTGTAGCCTCGCAGAGCCACGGGGGTGCAGGGGGCTGGCCCCCTGCAAACCTAACCCAGTAGTGGTTTTCTGGGGGCATGCCCCCAGACCCCCTGGGCTCGCTTCGCTCGAGTTTATGGGCAGTGGTTTATTCTTTCTATTCGTTGAAGCCTCGCAGAGCCACGGGGGTGCAGGGGGCTGGCCCCCTGCAAACCTAACCCAGTAGTGGTTTTCTGGGGCATGCCCCCAGACCCCCTGGGCTCGCTTCGCTCGAGTTTATGGGCAGTGGTTTATTCTTTCTATTCGTTGAAGCCTCGCAGAGCCACGGGGGTGCAGGGGGCTGGCCCCCTGCAAACCTAAACCAGTAGCGGTTTTCTGGGGGCATGCCCCCAGACCCCCTGGGCTCGCTTCGCTCGAGGCTATGGGTAATGTTCAATTGTTTTTATTCGTAGATGCCTCGCAAAGCCAGGGGGTAGCCCCCTGCAATAATACCTGGGGGTGAGGTGTTTGGGGTTAGGCATCCAGCAAAAGGATTGGTATATGGAGAGCTG
>JAJMDO010000216.1:0-31718 GCA_030573635.1 Blastobotrys ciferrii
TCATATAATCTTAAGATAGCTAAAATCTACATTAACTACTACATGATATATAAAAGGAGAACCATCCTAATGAAAGGTGGAAAAACTCCTTTTAAGAGACAAAACAAAGAGAGAAACCGGCGTCATAATAATCCAAGGAATTTTCAGAACATCTTTTTTTTTTTTAAGATGAAATCAACCTTCCTAAATAGGAAACTTGGCAACGTTTTTTAACAGTCGGTTCGATGGTCTAGTTGGTCATGGCACCTGCTTAACACGCAGGACGTCCCCAGTTCGATCCTGGGTCGAATCACTCAGAGTTGAGGGCTTTACAATATCCGTATAAGAATTGAACGAGTGCGACTCTACCTTTTTATATTTTTCAAATGCGCGCTTTGCGCGTACATAATTAATTTAAGCCTCATCATCAGCGCGCGCTATATAGGGACCGGATCGAGCTAGGCCGGTATAGCGCTGCAGGCTATATATAGCTAGCTATAGGCATGGAATATATATATATATATATATATATGGAGAAGCTAGACAATGCCAAACCCCGGAATGCGTCCATAGCCCTGGCCAACGGAGCAACATGCATGCAGGATGTTTGTGGATTCGCCCAGGTACTAGCCAGACAAATGGCGGCAGCAGTGTTCTCTGAAATATATTGCAAGAGAAACACGACTAGTACTCAGAAATGGATAGCGTTGGTCATGTGCCATTGTATCTTCAACAGGGTTATGAAGGAGAGAACCTGTCCTATTGTACGCCGATGAGAGGTCAAGAAAACGCTGCTGACTACTTTGCAATGTAGCGACATGGCAAAGGTTGGCCATGTCTTAAGAGAGATATTATCGTCTTTGTACAGCGGCCTTTTGGGAAGAGGCTTTCAGACATGTTGTTTCGGGCCTTCAAAAAGCGGCATCATAGTATTGTTAGTACGAATCTAATAACAGCCTGAGAGTGGAAACATTCCATGGAGCTTTCAAGGATGTCATTGGAATGGTGGGCATTGAACAATGTAAAGCTTATAACATGAACGACTCTGCATTTGTATTGGGAGGTATTGACGCAATCTTCTCTTTGACCATTCGTTCGATATTCTTAGGGGCCCGCCCACCTAAGACCTATGTCGTTTTCGCTGAGGTCTGCATAACCTTCTGCGGAGCAGAACTAACTTTTTGCTTCTTTTAATGCTCTCTTTAAACGCATACCCTCTCAATTCGCCACACTAAGTAGTCAACTTTTTGCGGGGCCAGCCCCCGCACCCCCCATGGCTCTGCGAGGCTCGCTGGGTTGAAGTTCCCATAATCTAATTCGAGAGTGGGTAATTTTGGGGGCCGGTTTGACGCATAATCAGCGAAACAGACCGAAGGGTCTCGGAGCATGCCCCCTAGAAACAAACTCGACTAGATGAAGATCCTGAATCAGCTGAACGGGAGTTTGGGCCCATAATCCGCGAAACGGACCCAGGAGGTCTGGGAGCATTCCTGAAACAAATTCGACTGATCGGTTTTGAGATCTTGAATCGGTTGAACCGCAATTTGGGCCCATAATCTGCGGCAGACCCTGGGGGCCTGCCACCAAAAACCATCGACTAGAACAGTTTTAAGATCCTGAATCGGTTGAACGGCAGCTTGGACCCATGATCCGCGAAGCGGACCAAGGGGGTCTGGGGGCATGCCCTTAGAAATCAACTGAACGAATACATATTGTTCCCGCGAAACAGGGGGAGAAGACCCGTGAGACTAGTATTATATTAATGCAACTAAAACGCGCGGGACGCGGCTGAGGATTAGTATTGATGTAATTAATGCAGGGGTTATTTCTTTGATTGGGCAATGAGCCAGCTGAGGACGGAGTTGAGGTTGTTTGCCTCCTTAACCGAGATGGAGTAGCACGAGACCTGGCGGTTGGTGATGCTTTTAAGGTCCATCTGTTCTATCACGTCGTCGACAGACAAGGCGTCCTCGAGGTCGTTTTTGTTCCCGAGCACCAGCACGGGGATGTCCTGCAAAGACTCCTTCTCGGTCAGACTCTTGAGCTGGGCCCGGGCCGCCTCGATCGACGAGTGGTCCGCCGAGTCCAGCACAAATATGATCGCGTTCACCCCCTTGCAGTATCGCTCCCACATCGACCGGAACCGCGGCTGTCCGCCCAGATCCCAGCACTTGAGCGTCACCGACCCCATCTTCACCCGTTTCATTGCAAACCCCACTGTCGGTATCGACCTACACTGGTTAGCCACACGTACAACAGACACAACGCACCCCTTCAAACGACTTACTCGGGGGAAAACCCGTCGCCCTACCAAACACACACACGTTAGCCCAAACAGCCACATCACAGCCTGCTCCATACTAAACTTACCACCAGAACCCTCAGCAACGACGTCTTGCCCGCATTCTGCAGCCCCAGCAACGTGATATCCAGCTATACCCGTCAGCACCAAACACAGCACGCCATCAGCCACTCCCACTCACCTCCGTCGACCAAAACAACGATAGCAGGTATTCGTACAGCCGTCTGAACAGCTCCCCAAAATAGTTCATAACTCTCGTGCTCTCCTCTTGCCCACCCATCGTCCCAAAGCTTATATCTTTGAAACGAAGAATGCGCGCATGCGCGCAGGTATACATGCATGAACCCAGACGGCTGACTTCTGGGGGCACGCCCCCAGGCCCCCAGGGCTCGCTTCGCTCGAGAGTGGGTAGTAGTCCTTTCTTGCCTTCGTTGAAGCTTCACAGAGCCACGGGGATGCAGGAGGCTGCCCCTCTGCAATTCTAACCCATAATACTTGTTTTCTGGGGGCACGCCCCCAGACCCCAGGGCTCGCTTCGCTCGAGACTATGGATAGCGTTCAATTGTTTCTCCTCGCTGAAGCCTCGCAGAGCCACGGGGGCGCAAGGGTCTGGCCCCTGATCCTGACTCAAAAATGCGTGCTCCCAGAAGGCCTGGGCTCGCTCGCTCGAGGCTATGGATACCTAGTGTTCTATATATTGTTTTTATCCGTCGTAGCCTCGCAGAGCCACGGGGTGCAGGGGGCTGCCCCCTGCAAAATACTAACCCAGTATCGTTGTTCCCTGGCATGCCCTCAGAACCCCAGGGCTTGCTTCAATCGGGGACATGGGTACTGATTGAGCCAAGTAATCTTTTAGCGAAGCCGAACCAGAGGGTCTGAAGAATTCTAGTCAGAAAGAAGTCTTGTGTAGCGATGATACAGAGACTTAGGGAACAGAGTGAAAGCAAGCTTTGAAGTCGTTCTATTTTTGGAAGTCGTGTTACTGGGTGATTTTTCTTAGTAAGCAAGGGGTGAGGAGGAATATAAAAAAGGTAAGAATCCTCTTTACCGTTTCTCTTTTTCCCCTTAGCCCTTAAAATTTAAAGGGCTCGGGTCTCCATATGTCTCATCCAAAGGCTCTGGATGCTTTGACGATACTCTTTACAACCTTCAAAGCAAAACGCATTTTTTCTGCCTTCAAAAAGGTCATACACCTATGACGTGGTGGCGAAGCCGACACTAGGGGTATGAATCTCGCCCCAAGAGGGAGCTACATCTCCTTTTAAAGAAAAAGAAGCAAAGCATGGTTAAATCTTCTTCGCAGAAGTTTCTTCTATACTCATAACTTGTCGAAGCGGACCCCGGGGTTTAGGGGATCACCCCAAGAACCTAACCTGATTTCAAAAAAGAAGCGACAGTTCTGCTTCGCAGATGTTTCGTCTTAACCTTGAAACTCTGCGAAGCCGACCCTGGGAGCTAACTAGGCGATAAACTTCTTCTTTTTCAAGAAAAAGAAGCAAAAAGCATTAGTTCTGCTTCGCAGAAGTTCTTTACCACACCCGTATCGGCGAAGCTGACCCGGAGAGCTACCTAAACAACAAGCTTATTTTCAAGAAAAATAAGAAAAAGCATTAGTTCTACTTCGCTTCGCGGAAGCTTCATCGTCACCCAAAATTCGGCGAAGCCGACCCAGGGGGCCTGGGGGCCTCCCCCCAGAAAGACTATCGGCCAGTATACGCCTGCCCTGAACCAAAAGCCCGGAGAAGCCAGTATAGGGGATTTGGGGGCGTGATATCAGGAACTTGGCCGTTAATTGAGTTGAAGAAGTTGAAGAGTGGGCTATACGACAAGGTTCGATCGGGGGCGATGCATGCTGTGCGGCGGGATATGCAGAGATCTGTTTCAGGGAGCTTGCCGTATGCAACTACGCGGCTAGATAAGTCTACTTAGACAGACATTGGGCGCACAGGTTGCATTTTGATCGCAGATAAGGGCAACCAGCCTCCTGATTATTTTTTTTTTTTGTTTTTGTTTTTATTGCGCCGGAGTGAGGGTTGTCTTTTTGTAATCGTCTGGACTGAGACAACTCTAATTCTGTCTTCGCGCCACTGCACACACACACACACACACACACACACACACTTGTTTGATTTGACACAACAAACGAACATACCGATAAGGCTTGATGTCCGTGTCGTTTATAGAGCCGGACTTTTCAAAGTACCCGCACCACAAGAACAACCGCGCGGGCAGCCGGTCGAGCTCAGCGGCGCCTACAGAGGTCGACCCGCTCGACGAGAGCCGGCCGAACAACAACAATAACAATAACAACAACAGCAACAGTGGCGGGGGGTCGTATCAACGACGGGTATCGTTTGACACGATCCGACCGGCAGGCGCGAGTGCATCAGAGGCGTCGCGCAGAAACTCGTCGTCGTCGAACGTGGAGGGCGGGTCGCAGGGCCGTGCGTCGTACTTTTTTCTGCCGACGAGCTTCATGTCCTCCAGCTCGTCGACCAGTAAGGAGAAGACGTATTCTTCGTACTTTGTGTCGTCGCGCCACGAGGGCCATCGGTACACGTCCGACTCGCGGACGTTTCTGTGCTCCCTCAACTCGAAGTCGTACTCGTTCACGGCGCTGCGCTGGCTCATGCAGACCATGCTGCGCGACGGCGACGAGGTCGTCTGTCTGCGCCTGTACAGCGGCGACAACGACGACTCTCTCAGGTACCAGGCCCAGGCCTCCCGCATCCTCTCCCGCGTTGTGGAAATGGCTCATGAGCACGGGGTGCGGCTGAACATTGTAGTGGAGCTAGGTGTGGGGAAGATCAAGACGGTGGTGTACAAGACGCTGGTGCTGTACCAGCCGTCGCTGGTGGTGGTGGGCGTGTCGGAGAAGTCGTTCCTGAACTTCAAGCGGATGCGGTACAAGCGGTCCATTTCGGCGTATCTGATCGCGAAGTCGCCGGTACCCGTGATCATTGTGTCTCCGGAGATGCTCGAGACTGCCAGGGCGAACAAGGCCAACGAGTACTTTGCAAGCCTCATCCGCAGCGCCGATTCAGACCCCGTCAAGCAGCAGCGACGGTCCACAGACACTGCGAACAGGCTTCAGCCCGTCAATACTAACAACACCTCTGCATACTCCGATTTTGTCACCTCTGACGACGACGACGATGACGATGATGACGATGACGATGACGACGACGATGAAGATGACGACGATGACATGGACTATGACGCGGACTACGATGACGAAGACGCCGACGGGGAGGACGAGTACGAGACTGCACTGTTCAACACCAAGGCAAAGGTGCGCCAGTCGTCGGTGGACTCCAATTCGTCGTCCCTATCCGACTCCGGGAACCTGAAGAAAAAATTCAGCTGGCGGTCCCTCCTCACCCCCAAGTTCCGTCGAAAAAGCTCAAAATCAATCTAACCCCTCCAACTAACTTTTAATCTTATTTATTACTTTGCATTTTCGAATAAAATACTCAGGCTAGACCCCTCCCCTCTGTTTTTAGAAGGAGAAGAATCCATTGGTTTCCTAATAGATTAGGTTTGCAGGGGGCCAGCCCCCCTGCACCCCCGTGGCTCTGCGAGGCTTCAACGGATAGAAGAAATTGAACATTACCCAAATATTCGAACACAGGGAGTCCCTCAAACCCCCCTGGGTCGGCTTCGCCGAGGCTTGGGGAAGACGGGTATCTGTTATTATAGTCTCACAACGCCAACGCTTTTGATTCTTTTCAGGGGATGAACATACTATTCTGTTTGCTGGACCTGGAAAAGAAGGCCATCGTGAGATCAGTTGTTTTCTTGTGGAACGCCGCCAACCCCCCTGGGTCGGCTTCGCCGAGATGATACAGAACTGAAAGCGGAGATGATGTGTGGAAGCAAAGAGACAAACAAGTGCAAAAGCACACGAAATTGGATCAAGAGTCTGGCATGGTCTTCGTGGCTTATTCTGGGTTTAACTCCGAGTGGGTGCGCTTGGTGACTCTATAATAAACTGATTAAATGTCAATGCAGAACGGACGCTTTTGCTTCTTTCCTGGAAAAGAAGTACACTCGTCGACTAGTATTGCTCCTGGGAGCAGACCCCTAGGCCCCAGGATCAGCTTCGCCAAGATTTGAGATCATAATCCTTCTGAGAAGCAGAACTTACGCTTTTGCTTCTTTTCTCGAAAAAAAGACTATCATTATATCGCCTGTTTTCCTGGCGACGCGTCCCCAAACTCCTAGGGTTGGCTTCGCGGAGCTTTTAGGTTAATAAGCCTTCTGCGAAGAAGAACTAACCCGTTGTTTCTTTTCTGGCAAAAATGATTTACTCTGCAAAGTTTCTGCTAGTCAACTGTTGGGACGAGGCAGCACTCTGGACTGGGATGGGCCCCTCAGAAAGAAACTGTGCATGGACAGGATGGCTTCACAATCGCAGCTAGGTATTCTTCTTTCCAGAAAACAAAGCAAAAAGCGTTTGTTCTGCATCGCAAAACAGCTGTGATATTAGTTTTAGCATCCTAAAGTCATAACTCTGCAAGGTGCACGCCCATGAAAATACGAAAGCACATAAACAAAAACTGGCGCTTTATCAGTTAGAAAGAAAGCCACCACCCATAGCTTCGAGCGAGGGTCTGGGGCGAGCCCCCAGAAGTCTACCACTAGGTCAGAATGTTACAGGTTTCGTTCTTACAGAGTGTAGCATCGCCAGGGAGCCTCGCAGAGCCACGGGGGTCTGGGGGCGTTCCCCCAGAAGACCATCACTACGATCAACTAGCTCAACGCTTCGCGGTGAGGGCGCAGGAGGCCAGGAACTGGTATAGTGCATGCATGCACGGTTTGAGAAGATAGGTTGGGAGGAAATACCCCGCGCGCTGCGGCGGACGGGGCCTGCCGCAACAACAAATCATATTTCAGCGGAGGGAATCAGCGAAGAGAGAGACAACAATGAACCATAGAGCCACCACGCTTCCATTGCGGGCCGTCCGCACCTTGCACGTGTCTGCCCGTGCGCTACAGTCCGCTGGAGAGGGCGCCGCCGCTGCCCCCGCGCCCCAGCCGGTCCGCCCCCGTCGCCGAGCGGGTGCCTTCCGCGGAGGGTAAGTTCCTTGCTCGACTCACGTATACCATTGCTAACCGCATCTAGGCTTCTGGGATTCTTCGTGGGTGCGTCCCTGTCTGGATACGGCGCCTACTACTACCTCGTGGACGAGTACCGTGCCGCCAACAACGCCATGCTCGCTGACGTCGTCCAGCTCCAGAACTCCATCCGACGACTCGAGGACCACGTCACCAAGCTCGAGGCCAAGGTCAACAAAAACTAATTCTCCTGTATATCACAATCGGTAAATTACACTCCCATTGTATATATCCATTGCCCTCACATGCGACGGCTTCTGGGGCCAGCTCCCAGCCCCCCGTGGCTCTGCGAGGCTACAACGAACAGTAAGTAGCTTACAGGCGCAGCATTGCTGTTCGACCATTGGTTGTTTTTTTCTGGGGGCACGCCCCCAGACCCCCGTTGTTCCGCTTCGCGGAAGGATTGTCGGCCCAGAGCCCTTCTGCGAAGCAGAAAAACGCTTTAAAAGAAGCATACTAGAGGCTAATCGTCTATTCAAGTAACTTTACTCAAACTGTAGCTGGTTCTGGTCGCCTGCACCCCATGGCTCTACCAGGCTTTAGCGAGGAGAAACAATTGAATGCCACCCGTGACCTCGAGCGAAGCGAGCCCTGGGGGTCTGGGGGCGTGCTCCCAGAAAACAACTATTCTGGGTTAGGATTGCAGGGGCCAGCCCCTAAACCTCCATGGCTCTGCGAGGCTTCAGCTAGGAGAAACAATTGAACACTACCCATAGCCTCGAACGAAGCGAGCCCTGGGGGTCTGGGGGTTTGCACCAGAAAACAAACTATCCTGGGTTAGGATTGCAGGGGGCGGCCCCCTGCATCCAGATGGCTCTGCGAGGCTTCATTCAATAGAGGGCATGTACCCATACCTATACCCATAACTTCGAGCGAAGCGAGCCTGGGGGCCAGCCCCCAGGAAACCTGGTGTTTGTTTAATGCTCTCAGCTCTGGTTCAAGAAATAAAAACCCAATAGCTCGTGTATAACTCACAACTGGTTCCTGGAGGCGTGCCACAGACACCCCTCACTTCTCTCGAGGCTCTGGACGATGTATTTGTTTTGACAATTAATCAGTTTATTATAGAGTCGCCAGGCGCACCCACTCGGAGTTAAATCCGGAATAATTCACGAAGACCATGCCAGACCCTTGATCCAATACATAAAATCATTTCTTATTGTTCTTTCCATTCATGTGCTTTTGCACTTGTTTGTGTTCGTTAAAGCCTCGCAGAGACAGGGGGTGTAGGGCTGACCCCGGCAATCCTAACCCATAAGTAGTGTTTTCTGGGGCAAACCCACAGACTCACTGGGCTCGCTTCGCTCGAGGTCATGGGTAATGTTCGATGAAGCCTCGCAGAGCCACGGGGGTGCAGGGGGCTGGCCCCCTGCAAATAAGGGCTGAGGAGAGAATATAAGCGTGATCAAATTAGAGAAATTAAGGTATATGGGCTGACTTCATTAAGATTGGGGGGAGGTTGGGGAGACCCATTCCCAGACTTTCATTATTTCGCCGTGGACCTCTACCTGGCGGACTCTGACGTTTGTGTTGCTTTCGACCGTCTTGACAACGTCCTTCCAGACCTGGTCCTTTTTCTTGCCGCGGAGGTCCATGAGCATGGCGTCGCGGAGGTGTGCGGCGGCGACGTGGCGGGGGATGAGACCCTTGGTGTCGTCCTCGCTCATTTTCTGCTGTTGTTGTAGCTTTTGGAAGGCATCGCTAGCATATTTCGACACTTTCGCGTTGTGCGCCTGTTGGGCATTGTACCAGAATTTTGCGCCAATGAGAAGGAGGATGCCTAGGAAAACGAGTTGAATCTGTCCTCGATGTCTTTCCAGGCCTCCTCGTATCGTGCGCTGGATGCGGCACGTGACCGGGAGGTAGGCCAAAGATGTGGACTGAATAACCTTCGTTTTCGTGACGAGGTCTGGCGCGGCTTCGCCGGGGGGCGAGTAGCCCTTGACAGACTTATGAATTCGTTGGATCTAGACGCGGGGTGTTAGTCAAAAATTTGGTCATTGAGAACAATGGGGCCGTTACCTTACAATGATGTCTTCTTCGTTGTCGAGGTCCTTGACAGCTTGACGCCAGAGATCGTTCCACTCGTCGTCGGTGATCTCGGCCTTCTTGTCCTTGTAGAGCAGATCGCGGAGGTCGTCCTCTTCGATTGCAGCTGTGGACGCGTCCACGTAGCCGCACTCAACGTCGGCGTTGCGTTCGCGGAGAATCTGCTTCGCGCGGCTGGAGAGGGCCATTATTCGGTGCTGCTTTTCAGTGTCGGGCAGACAGGTCGGGGGGACAGGGAGCAGGCCTCCGAACGAGAACAGGTTTTCACGGTATTTAAAGTCCTCGTCGCAGATGACCTTGAAGTGCGGGTAGCATGTGGCGTGTGCTGGACATGGCACGCATTCCGGTCGGAGATAGTCGACCACGAGCTCTAGAGGGGTTTTTTCCTGTCCGTAGTAGTCAAGATCAGCGTCGTCGGTGATGAACCCAACGTCACAGTAGCCCACGTTCACTCGTTCCTGGCACCACCAATAGACGTAACCGCAGATGATGCTCACAACAAACAGGCCAAATACGCGCTCCATGTAGAAGCTCCACGGCTGGCCGGCGCTACGACGAGATGCCCGCTTCGTCGTCTTCTTTTTCTTGGGCTTGCTGGGGATCTTTGGTTCTTCCTCTTCTTCTTTGACAATCTCATCTTGTAGCTTCTTGACCTCCACGTCCTCAAGATTCTGTTGTTCCTCAGAATCTTCTGGAGGAGGAGGGGACTTGGGGTTCGCCTGACCAGTCTCAACGAGGACTGTTTCTGGCTGATCGGGCTCTGGTTTGACAAAGTGGAGGGGAGAGGACTTTCTGCGATCCTCGTGCAGCTGCTGTGAGAATTGGTTGGACATTTTGAGGTCAGAAAGGTCTGGCATGAAGCTCAATCGCTTGTTTACCTTCTCAGTGGCGGGAGGTTTGTATGTGTGATCGTTGAACAGCGCAGCACTGGAAGATGATGGCTGCTGGGCGCTTTGTGGTGGGAACGAGGCTCTCAAACGCGACTGTTGGAGCTGCTGTTCCGGCGTGATAAAGTCTGCAGTGGTGTCTGCGGCCTCATCATCCGGCGTGGAGGGAAAAGATGAGAAATGGCGTAAGGCCGTGCCTGGGGTCGACTTTCGACTCGACAGGTCCACAGGCTTCTGTGGGGTGACCTTACTCTGCGACGGAGTCTCACTTGAAAGCTGCTTTGACCGACGCTTGTGCTTTGCGTCTTCATCCTTCGCGTCAAAAGGGAACGATCGTTTCTTCTTCTCGGCAGACGACTTCTTGCTCTTTGGCGGGGTGCCCGACTGGAAGATGTTCTTGTCAGAAAACGGACTGCCCTCTTCGTTCTCATCTTCCTCCTTTTTATCTACATCCATCCTGTCCTCGGAATCCGACTTCAAGATCGCCTTCTTGGGCTTGGCCGGTGTCTCCTCCTCCGTCTTTTTAGTACGCGTGTTCTTGCCGCCAACCTTGTACACCGATGGAGTGTCCACCGGTTTCTCCTTCTCCTCCTTCACGTCCTCCGTCGGCTCCACAAACGGCTTGGACAGCGTCTTGCGTCCGCCCTTCTTCCTCGGAGACGGCGACGACTTCCTTTCCATCTCGTTGTCCTCCTCCTTGGGCGGCTTCAGCAACGGCTCCGAGCCCAATTCTGGGGCCTTGTCCTCCTCCTTCTTCTCTGCAGCAAACTTCTTGCTCTTAGCTGGACTCTTCCTGGGCGATGCTGGGGCCTTCTTCGTCGTGGAGGCCTTGGCTGGAGACGCAGAACGCGTCGTGCGACGCCGAGGCGCATCCACAATGCCCGCACCCGTGGGCTCGACGTTCTCCACCTGCTTCAAGAGCTCATCTGCACGCGGAGCGACCTCGTCACGGAAAATCTGTACCAAATCAGCCTTCTTGGCCGAACTAGGATAGTCCACTTCATGGAAAACAAATATCCTCCTCAGATCAGCAACGCGTAGCGTCGAGGGATCAAACCCTACATCCATCTACATTAGCAACTATCTCCAGACCCCACATCCTGCCAAAATATACTCACCCGGCTGTAAATACTCTGTGTTTTCCATAACAATCACACAGACCAATCAAGCCGATTATTAAATTAATACCACTCGTGATGGTGTTGGGATGGCAAAAAACCCAAATACCACCCACCTCTCAAAAAATAAAAACAAACTCTAAATTCTCCCGTTGCCCCAGCAACGCCGCACACCCCCAGACCCCGACCACGGCCCAACAAACATATGCATTAACCTCGGAATTTCTGGGGGCACGCCCCCAGACCCCCTGGGCTCGCTTCGCTCGATACTATGGGTAGTGTTCAATTGTTTCTAAGCGTAGGAGTCTCGCAGAATCACGGGGTGCAGGGCCTAGTCCCCCTGGGATCGCTTCGCTCGAAGCCATGGGCAACGTTCTGTTGTTGCCACTCGTTGAAGCCTCGCAGAGCCACGGGGATGCAGGGGGTCCCCTGCAATACTAAGCGACAGCTGTGTTCCTGGGGCATAGTACCAGGTTCCATGGGCTCGCTTCGCTCGAGATTATGGGTAGTGGTTTCTATATATCACAACTGTCTTGGGCAAAGCAGAACACTTTTCTTTTGATTCTTTTCCGGAAAAACAAGAGCGTTAGCTGGTTTATACAAGATTAGCTTGCTTCTCGACGCCCGTGGATCCGCTTGGAGTAACGCCTTAGCTAGATAGCGGACTGCATGCAAGTGCGCTTTTCCTGACAATTTGATTCAGTTATTAGGAATGTTTAAAGAGACTGACAATTAGCGAGGTAAACCCATAGAGAATGACAAAACTCACTAGAAGAGCGGTTGAATGGAACTTTAGGTTATATCATAGCACTTTTTGTAGGCGTTTACAGTGTAGTAGTAACTCTGACTTGTTCCGGGATCCAATATATGTAGAAAACGTGGTATAATACTCAAGATGTTGTTACGATAGCTCACATTTAAAGATCATAGATCAGATGTTTTCTGGGGACAGGTCCGCAGGTCGGCTTCAACGAGGTTGCGGTAAAGTGTCTTCCGCAGGACTGAACTCCTTTGCCGGCTTTCCAGTGTTAGGTGGTGTTCCGTGTACGAATCTAGAAAACACTTCATTTAATTTTCGGCGAAGCTGAATCAGAAGGACGGAGAGGCTGCCCCAGAAACATTATTTAACTAATTACTTGGTTTGGATGTGCTTTCTCAGTTGTAAAACAACAATCGACACAATTCTCTTGGTGGTATATGATACTTGACATACCAACCAGAATCCATACCATCCCACTGCGGGGCGTCCGACTTTGGGAACCTGAGGGCGTGTCCCCCAGAAGCAGTACTAGTCGATGAACGCTCTTCGTTTCCAGAAAAGAAGCAAAAGCGTTAGTTCTGCTTCGCAGAAGACTCCTCTACACCAAAATTCGGCGAAGCCGACCCTGGGGGCCTGGGTGCATGCCCCCAGAAGCACTATGAATCGACGAAGGTACTTCTTTTCCAGAAGAGAAGCAAAAGCGTTAGTTCTGCTTCGCAGGTCAGTGTATATACCCAAAATCGGCGAAGCCGACCCAGGGGGTCTGGGGGCGTGCCCCCAGAACCAGAAAACAGATCTTTTATGTTTCCTACGATGTGCGGCTGGGCAGTGTTGAGGGAGGGATGAGTAGTGAGATTAAGATATGTGAGATATTAATATAATAAATATAAACAAAGGGTTGTTTGTTGTTTGTGTGTTAGTAGATCATTTGGAATGCTTGACGCGGATGTGTCTCGAGAGGGCGTCCATTCGGGAGAAGGTTTTCGAGGCGTCGCCGCAGAGGTCGCATTTGAAAGTTTTGCGCACGGGGGAGTGGATTGTGTCCTGGTGTCGGATGAGGTCGTATGGTCGCGAGAAGACCTTTCCGCAGGTCCCACCTTCGGCTGTGGGCATTGCGCAGCGATGTGGGCCGCTGTGGGCATGTGCCGCCGTTTTCTTTCGGTTCGCGTGCTGCCGCGAGTGTCTGGTTGTCTGTGGCCGCGGCGTTGTGTCCTCCTCATCGTCCTCTTCTTCTCCATCCTCGTCCTCCTCGTCGTCGTCCATGCTTTCAGATGATGCAACAGTTGCCGATTGCGGCGGCCGGAACTCGCTGTCGGGCTCGTGCATACCCTCCTGGTCCGCTTCCGGCGACTCCGAGACCTTCGGTGTGCGCAAATTCTCCCCGTCGTCCTCCTTCTCAACAGCAGCAGGGGTAGTGGTTGGTGGAGGCGACGGTGTGACCGACATCGGATGTGCGGTCGTGCTGGGCGGGATAGACGACTTGTCGTCGTCCAGATCCACGTCCTCCTCGTCCGACGACGACAGTAGCACGTCATCGTAGCTGTCAATGTCGTCGTCGTCGTCATCATCATCATCGTCATCTTCATCCATGGCCTCTGGCGTGTCCAGCACCTGCGACTCGCGCGAGTCGACCGGATGTATCAGCTGCGGATAGTAGTCGAGATCGAAGGGAGAGAAGAGAGAGCCGTTGTCAAAATGGTAGTAAAAGTCCTCGTGCGAAGACTTCATCATGGCATCGCGCGACGACGACAGCTGGTCGTTCAGCGATGGATTGACCATGAGCTGTTCCGGCGCATAGAACTCTTGGTGGTGGTTGCTGGCCCCAGTGTGGTGGTTGCTCCCATCATCCCCGTTCACCAGCTCACTCGGGTTGATGGTCGTCGTCCCATTGCCGGCCCCGTCGCCCAGGTGCCGGAATACATTGTGTCTGGAGGATGTCATGGTGTAGATCGAAGTGTGGTGTGGTGTGTTGTGTCTGGTGCGGACCGATTCCTTTATATACCGCCCATCATGATTTCTAATCGATGCAGATGGATGATCCCAACCGACCTGCAGGTCACATGACCTTAGTCATCAAGCGCACATACGCCCACACCCCCCTCGGACCCGTCCACGGACCGGGCCCACCACCACCTTCTCGAACATTCCACACTTTCTTTTTGGAAACAAGCAATTCTACCAGCTGGTATATAGAGCGTGGCACGGTGCTCCGCACGGCCCACCTGGCCTGCTGGCCAGCCCGGGCCCGATGCCCAGATGCAGGGATATCCATCTCCTCATAACGTACCCAGATCTCCGGCCGGGTAAGTTTTAAAACAGGGCATATGATCTGGGCGCTGCGGCGGCTTCTGGGCATGCCCCCAGACCCCCAGGGTCCGTTTCGCGGATTTCGGGTCCCAGAACCGTGTTACATCGGCTGTCCATTGTCTTCAACACAAAGAATGGTTGGTAGTCTATAGCCATCAGTTCATTGTCCTTGTATGATCGAGCCGATCATCATCATAGATATAAAACGTGCGGCCCAAATCGGTAGATGGACCGACGTAACAACGCGTGCGGAAAAGAGTTAATCCCTGGATCCACTTCAACGGGACCTTCGGCTGTCTACATAGCCTCTTTCGGACTTAACACACCCATTGACTAATTCCGTTCGGTGTTTTACTTTCCTGGGGCATGCCTCCAAGCCTCCATAGGGTGCTTGGTGCTTTCTGGGGCACACCCCCTGGGTCGGCTTCGCCGAGACTGAGGTGAAGTGTTTCTAACGCTTGCTACATACTCTTTTAGCTTTAATTTTCTGGGGGCAAGCCCCCAGACCGCCTGGGTCGGCTTCGCCGAGGATTGGGTTAAAGTATATAGCAAGCGTTAGAAGAGTCACTTCACCCGGGTATCGGCGAAGCCGACCCTGGGGGTCTGGGGGCGTGCCCCCAGAAAATGCCGAGGATTGGGTTAAAGTATAGCAAGCGTTAGAAGAGTCACTTCACCCGGTATCGGCGAAGCCGACCCTGGGGGTCTGGGGGCGCGCCCCCAGAAAATTAAAGGATTAAAGGTATTTAGTGCATGTATGACAATAGAGCGGAGTTAGCGGAGATCCGACGGTTTAGTCATAAATGACCGGAGATCCGGTAGGTTGTGCGGCGTGCGGCGTGGGATCTAGAATGTGGATCGACTGATAGAGCCGGGAAGGTGTGATTTATGGGGAGGATGAGTGAATAAGAGCAAAGGAGTAAAATCCGGCGGGTTATGTAATTGCCCAGGGTGTGTGTGAGACACGCGGGTTTTTTGCTTTGCCGTTGGCTGTGATTAAGCATGTCTCACGGGAAGTAGTGAATTTTTTCTCTATCTCCCTGATTAGATAAGCTGCATGTATACAGAATGCGGTTAAAACGGCCTTTTTTAAGGCACAACTGTTCGCTCAACGTAACTTTTCTACGGCATTTGAAGGTCGCAGAATAACACACTGGAACGTTAGTCTGGTCCATACTGACGGTAACGGTGAACATAAAAATACGGTATCTGACGTGTTGACAAGCTAGGGGTGTTAGAAAAGGGCGTCTTACGGGTGGTTTTTACAGATGGAAAAAAGGGACCCTTTTGACCCTACTTCATCAAAACGTCGGTTATGCTGCATAGAGGTTTTTTGAGTAGACATCGATGAGCTGTACGTAATGATCATAGTCGTGATATGTATTCTGGGCCCAACCCCCAGAACCCCTGGGCCCACTTCGTAGATTTTGGACTCCTCCCAGTTATAATCGTTTTGCTCGTTTGAACTCACTTAGTATTCTGGGCACGCATCAAGACCCCAGGCCTGTTTCTCTCAGGATATGGTAGTGTGCTATTCTTTCTATTCATCATAACTTCGAAGATCTAAATTCTAGCTTGATCAGTAGTGTTGCTTTCTGGGGGCACGCCCCCAGACCCCCCAGGGCTCGCTTCGCTCAGTTATGACAAGTGTGTACTATTATTCCTACTCGTTGTAGCCTCGCAGATCGAGGGATGCGGGACTGCGCCCTTGCAAATCCTAACTCAGGACAATCTTTCTAGGGCCCCAGGCTCCCAGAACTCGCTTCGCTCGAGGTTATACGTAGCGTTCTATTCTTTCTATTCGTCGTAGCCTCGCAGAGCCACCAAATCCTAACTGGGGAAAGTGCTTCTGGGGGCCAGCCCCCAGACCAGGGCTCGCTCGCTAGAGTTTATGAGTACAGTTCCGTTTCTGCTATTCGTTGAGGTCCGCAAAGCCAGAGACTGCTTCCCGGCAAACCCTCAGTCGCGAACCCTTTGCTTATTTAAGCTAAGGATTTTCCAATCCACAGCCCAGTAGTGCTTTTCCTTGGGCTGGTCATCAGATACCCGGGCTCGCTTCTCTCGAGGTTACGGCTAGTGCTATATTTTCTTTCGATTCGTCGTAGCTTCGCAGAGCTACGGGGGTGCAGGGGGCTGGCACCCTGCAAATCCTCGAGTCCATTTTTTTTTTTTTTTTTTTTTTTTTTTTTTTTTTTTTTTTTTTTTTTTTTTTTTTTTTTTTTTTTTTTTTTTTTTTTTGACCGAAGTGTTTTTTGGAGTCCTAATTCAGCAGTAATTCTCTCTGGGGCTGGTCCTTAGATCCCCCGGGCTCGCATCGCTCAAAGTTATGAGTAGTGTCCTTTCTATTCGTCGTAGACTCGCAGAGCCACAGGGCTGCAGGGGCTGTCCCCCATGCAAAAACACGGTTCAGGTCTTTTTGCTTTGACTCTAAGTATTTTTGGTCCATGAGAGTTTGGGGGTGTGTCCCCAAGAAAAACTATACATGTAATGGGATACTTCTCCTCAGCGCTTCGGAGATAATGGGCGATTAACGGTATTACAGCTAGTAGTCATATCGCTCCCAAGGGAAAGACTAAGGGTTAATCCGGTAGGGCTAAGAGACATTTAGGTTCAAAAGGTGAAACACTTTTGCTCAACCCTTCCGCAAATTAAACATATGGGTGATTGCTTGTTAACAAAATCTACGTGGACAGAGTTTTCTGGAAGGTGGGGTGATAAAGTATATTGACTGTGGGCGTGATGTGTATATTTTAAATGGAAGATTAACTAAGACTCTAAACACGAGCTGCTTTCTAGACCAGATTTCTGTTTCTTTAGGATTACAGAGAACGTGGCGACAGTGCCGTATCGAAAGTGTAATCGTACCTTCATGTCAAAAAGAAGCGAAATGCATTGCTCCAAGGTTTGCTGACCCTTTGAAACCTCGGCGAAGCCAGAGGGGGGGGGGTCTGGGGGGCATGGCTAGTGGTAGTGATACAGTTTGACGTCGTTCAAGAGTTCTGGAAGGTTCGTAAATAAGGTTCATGAAGGTTGGTACCGAAGGTGAAATTAATTCAGGGGTACAAGGGTACTCGTTTCAATTGATCGAATGAATTGAATAATATTTGAGTGAGACAGTACCGCAAAGAGGAGGGGTAATTGAATGATGGGTGTATAAATTGGCAGGGCAATGTTGATAGTTTGGTGGATATCACAGAATTCAATGGTAGCGGTTAATCTTCTTTTGACTTCGTTTGCGGTGTTGGGGTCGGCTAGCTATTGGTTCCACCGACCGGTTTATTATCCTTATGGGAGGGTCCAGGGGTATCCTCAAGCTCAGGTCCAAGGCTATCCCCAGAGTCAGGTTCAGGGACAGATTAACGGTGGACAGCCTCAAGGCCAGGGATATGGCGGTCAGGTTCAGGTGAATGGCGATCAGAGCCAAGGACAGACATATGGAGGACAGAGCCAAGGACAAGTTAACGGCGGCCAAAGTCAAGGACAAACTAGTAGTGGACAGACTGCGGGACAGTCGAGCACTGGGAGTGAGAACTCATCTAGTGGAGATAGCAGTGGGGGCGCTGAAGCTGACACGGAAAGTCAGCCGAGCAGCGAGGATACTGAAGAGGACGTGGATAGTGGAAACACTGAGGGCCAAGTGAGTAGCGAGGGTGCTGAAGGCGACTTTCCCAGCAGCGGTGGAGATAGCAAGAACGCTGAAGGCGACACCTCCAGTGGTGGTCAAACAAGCAGCAGCGGAAATAGCGAGGACGCTGAAGGCGACTTGTCTAGCAACAGTGAGGGTACCGAGGATGCCGAAGGCGACTCCCCCAGTGGTGGCCAAATAAGCAGCAGCGGAAATAGCGAGGGGTCTGTTGAAAGTGGCGGATTTGGGGACCAACCTGGTAGTGATCAAACTGGAACACAAACCTCTACGACTTATTACAGCAACTTGGGACAGCAGATTGGTCAACAAGTTCAGAACCAGGTGTTGGAATTTGTTCAAAGTGCTTTGGCGGCTGCAAAAACTATTCAGAATAACCAGGAAGCGGTAACTGTCACCATCACGACATGTCCTGGTGTTGGTGTTGGAGGCGGCCAAGTTATTCCTACGCAACCAGCTGTACTTTCTACCTCAGTATCAGCAGCAGCTTCCGGAGCTCCTTCAGCAGCTTCTTCAGCGGCAGCACCTTCCAGCTCTAGTTCATCTGACAGCTCTTCTGCAGGCGGAGGTATCGACAAGGCAATCGAGAGTTTGCAAAAAGTGATGGAAAAATTGAAGGGCTCGGCATCCGGCGGTGATTCTAGCGGAGGAAGTTCAGGGTCAAGTTCTAGTGGCGGAGGTTCTTCTGGAAGTAGCGGTGGCTCTGGAGAATCTTCTGGATCAGGCGGTTCTAGCGGTGAAAGTTCGGGATCCAGTTCCGGCGGTTCTAGTAGCGGTGGCTCTGGAGGATCTTCTGGATCAGGCGGTTCTGGCGGTGAAAGTTCGGGATCCAGTTCCGGCGGTTCTAGTAGCGGTGGCTCTGGAGAATCTTCTGGATCGGGCGGTTCTGGTGGTGAAAGTTCGGGATCCAGTTCTAGTGGCGGAGAATCTTCGGGGTCCAGCTCTAGTGGAGGAGAATCTTCTGGATCGGGCGGTTCTGGCGGTGAAAGTTCAGAAGCCGGCCCTAGTGGCGGAGAATCTTCTGTATCAGACAGTTCTGGCGGCGAAAGTCCGGGATCCAGCTCCAATAGCGGTGAAAGTTCCGGTGGTTCTATTAGCGGTAGCCCTTCCGGAGAGGCTTCGGATTCCAGCAGCTCTAGTAGTGGAAGCTCAAAGTCTATTCCCAGTGAAGACCCCTCGGAATCAAGTGGTGGCTCCAGTAGTTCAGGTTCCATCCCTGGAAGTTCCAGCGGCAGCGGCTCAGAATCTAGTCCTGGAGGAGATTCCAGCGGAGACGCTTCGGGATCTAGTGGTAGCGACACAATCCCAGGAAGTTCCACCGAAGTTCCTTCTGACACAACTGATTCTGAGGATGACAACCCTGGCAATTCAAGCGATAATTCTTCCCCTGGTAGCGATGGCACTTCTGGTCCATCCTCAGAGCCCTCAGCAGATTCATCAATGTCGAGCGATTCCAGTGGTGACGATTCCAACAGCTCCGACAGCCCTTCATCAGGCATGCCAGGCTCCAGCAGCGGATCATCCATTTTTGATGGCATGGAAGATTCAAAGGGACTCGGTGATGTCCCTGCGATGTCCGGATCAGGAGACGATAACAGCTCTGGCTCTTCCTCCTCCGACGATATGATGTCTGACTTTGGATTCGGCTCTGGAAACCAAGACGACACCGACTCATCATCTCCAGGGGAAATGGCTTCCTCAGGTAACGAAAGCGGGTTTGGAGGATTTTCTGGCGATTCCGACTCAATTGACACTAGCACTGACACGTCCTCCTCAAGCACAAACTCCGGATCAGGACCATCCGGAAGCACCAACGTAATGAGCAGCACATGTATCAACGGCAACTGTAACGTCGACAAAAGCTCCAGGGACTACGGCCAGGGAAATCCCAACTACAACATGTCACTATCGCAAACCACAAACTCCACAACACCCAACAACAGCCCAGTTCAACTAAACACCACAAACATCATCTCCAACACCAACAGTTCCACCCCACAAAAGGCCAATCCCATTAAATTCGACGTTCAGTCAATCGCTACTACAACTAGCTATCTCCAAACACCAACCACCACATCTTCCACAGCAGAAACAGCAGCAGCCCAGACCTCCGAAACCGTAACCACCTTCCTGTTCGACCCGTTCCCAACCCAAACAACCCAAAGCCTCAAAATTCTAACTGTTTTGCCAAATTAAATACTAAACATGAAAACTAAATTCAGTAGTAAATTAACTTTCTTGCTTTTTAACATTTCTTTGCCAACAAAATTTTTCTGGGGGCATCCCCAGACCAACGGGGTACGCTTCGCAGAATTTGGGCCAAATTACACAGATCGACCATTTTTCTGGGTTAACCCTAACTCGGAATTGGTTTTCTGGAGACACGCCCCCAGATCCCCAGGGCGCACATCGCCCGAAATTATGGATAGCGTTTAGGCTTACAGGGATACCCGGGAGGGAGGGGGGGGGGGGGACGCCCAATCTAGAAGTGGTTTCCGCAAGTCAATGACTGTTTGCATGAGGCTGCAGTATACTCTATGCTTATAGGAACCTTGACTAGCCGTAAGGCCCAATTCATCACATGCCACAACTTCTTTCTCGTTTCCTAAAAGTATTTGACAGGAGTGAATGCCAGGAAGCACAATTTTCAGAGTTGTCACTATTTTGCCCTCTTGTGAAGTTGGGCTTTCACCAGTCTAATGTAACATCAGCCAACCCCAGTAACCATGTATTTTTACCCATAATCCGCGAAGCGGATCCAGGGGGTCTAGGGGCGTGCCCCCAGAGAATACTCCGCACCGTCGAAGGCGCGGAGCTTGAAGGATGGTACTATCGGTGTTGACGTTCTGATATCCCAACAAGCGGTCAGGGGGTGACCCTGCCCGAAACGCTTACGATTTAATTTGACTAAAAATTAGTCTTATCCTTGCTGGTGTAGCTTTTCTAGAAGGCAGAAATAGCCAATGTTGACTAAGGATTAAGTAATTTCCCGAATCCATATAATTCATTACATATTAAACCAAAATAGATAAATAAACAATCGTTTTAACCACCGAAACCGTACAAGGTTCTGCCCTGTCTCTTGAGCGCGTAAACAACATCGAGAGAAGTGACGGTCTTTCTCTTGGCGTGCTCAGTGTAGGTGACTGCATCTCTGATGACGGATTCAAGGAAGGACTTCAAGACGGATCGAGTCTCTTCGTAGATGAGAGCGGAAATTCGCTTAACACCACCTCTTCGTGCAAGACGTCGGATAGCTGGCTTGGTGATACCCTGGATGTTGTCTCTCAGAATCTTTCTGTGACGCTTGGCACCGCCTTTGCCCAAACCTTTTCCACCTTTACCTCTGCCGGACATTGTTGTTCTTGTTGTGTGTGTTGTTGAAAGTGTCTTAAATAAAGCAAAAAATTAAAGAGTCTTTAATATTTTGCTTGAATAAACAACTGTTGATTGATGAATAAAAATCGCCATGGGAAATGAAGCTGTATTTATAATTTGGAACCCCATTGTGACCGCGACCCCTTCAGTCCAGCATAGCTATGCATGAGCCGCGCGACTCGTAGACTTGGTTGTGAGGCGACTCAATCAGAACTCTGATTGCACACTTCTGTGCCCAGATATACACATCTCTAGGTGTAGACTTGGGCACGCTCTGATGAACTCTCAGCCAATCGATTATACCTACCTCCCATCGAAGCTTCATTGCACTTCTGTGCCCAGATATACACACCTCGAGGTGTATGCCTGGGCACGCTCTGATGAACTCTCAGCCAATCGATTATACCTCCATCAAAGCTTCATCAAGATACTCCCATCATAGCTTCATCAAGTGCACTTCTGTGCCTAGTTATACACACCCCGAGGTGTAGGCTTGGGCACGCTCTGATGGACTCTCAGCCAATCAATTAGATATCCCATCAAGCTTCATCAAGCATCTTGATGATGAAGCTTGATGGCGCCTGAATTGTTTACATGCTCTTGCTGAATTCGGATATTCGCCTGATGGCACGCGCCAGTCCCGGGCTGCAGGAGTCCCCTGCGCGCGTCATCAGCTCTTGGACCCTTCGCAGATGAGCTGACTATAGGAATTTGGCGGCTCACTCAGAAGGAGCCTGTTTCTATAGTAGTGAACTACTGCCTGTCAACGTGCATTATCTATTGGAACTTGATATTGAAGTTGAATTCATTCAATTGCAAACTTGGGTCTCAAGAAGGGCCACACTTAGCACTATTAGGGATTAATGTGCAGAATTAATTCATGTCATTGCCTGTGACCGAATGCTGATGATGGGAGTTCTAGTCATCAACTCTCTATTTTACCTTCTTTGGCTCTACTTTACACTTTATCGACTTGAAGTGCACCTTCCTTCTTTTTGTTTGCATAAAATTGATTGAAATTCGTAAATTACTCTAGATGTTTTTACGGATGTTGAGCAGTTGGCTCCCTTTTAAGGCATCTGAAGTTTAAGTCGGTTGTCAGAATACACTACTGAACCCAAAATTCGCGAAGCGAACCAGGGGGGTCTGGGGGCGTGCCCCAAGCCACTGCCCGGTCTAGAGATAAAAAATAGTAATAAATTATTAATCCTGATGAATTTGTCTATAGGCGTAAGAGTGCTAGTTCAGGGGGCTAGTTTGTGAAACGAGCCGAGGTAAAAAGTGTGTTTTTTTGTTTTGACATCTAAACAGATGGCGAATGAATGGGGTCTGTTTACACAGATTCCCGATGGCCAGCTTGATGAAATCTAGTCTTCATCAGATGGCTTGATGAAGATGTAGAACGATTGGGTGAGAGTTCATCATACTATGCCCAGATATACACACCCCTGGTGTGTATATCAGAGAACACAAGTGGCCTTGATGAAAGTGTGCTCTGATATACGGGGGTCGGGGCGAAGATCTGGTCACAGAAGTGACCAATCGATGTGAAGCTTGAGTTGGGTCTTGATGAACGGGACGCCGGAAAAAGCAATTATACTACTCAGAGTACCCAATTGCGCTAAGAGGCACAAGAGACTAGCAGAAGACATAAATAAGGCACGTCGACCCCGGTTTGTTCGAACTTATCATCCCACAGTTTTTATTCAACTCGATCAACTGAATTCATAATGGCCAGAACTAAGTCTACTATCGCCAGAAAGTCCACCGGTGGCAAGGCCCCAAGAAAGCAGGTCGCTGCTAAGGCTGCCCGAAAGTCTGCTCCATCCACCTCTGCGCCAGGTGGTGTCAAGAAGCCACACAGATACAAGCCAGGTACTGTCGCTTTGAGAGAAATCAGAAGATACCAAAAGTCCACTGAGTTGCTCATCAGAAAGCTTCCTTTCCAGAGATTGGTCCGAGAAATTGCCCAGGACTTCAAGACCGACTTGAGATTCCAGTCTTCCGCCATCGGTGCCTTGCAGGAGTCTGTCGAAGCTTACCTTGTCTCCCTGTTCGAAGACACCAACCTTTGCGCCATCCACGCTAAGCGTGTCACCATCCAGAAGAAGGACATTCAGCTCGCTAGACGTCTCAGAGGTGAGCGAACTTAATTATTTCTATAAGTATTTATGTTATTGGGTCTTAATTGATGATTTATTGGTATACTTCATGGGCTTTTTGCCACCGTGGTCGGGTGTTGTCGGAACTCGGATTAACGCTGAGCTAGTGTTAGTGGTGCTACTGGTGTATGCACATGCACGTATGCATACTATAGTGCCAGCCCCAGACCCCTGTGGCTCCCTCTAGCTCCCTGACGGATGAATAATTTTTAATTTATACAGAAGCTGACAGTTTGTTCTTTTCTGGAAAGATCAAGCTGTATGTTGAAGCTCCCCTCGCAGCTAACGCTTTTGGTTCTTTTCTGGAAAAGAACAAAACTGACTGTACGTTGAAGCCTCTCAGGCTGTCTAAGGGATGAGAGTTCTGAAATGTGAAAGGAATGGTATAAATGCAAGGCATTTTTGTATAGGTTTTTCAAAACATTTTGTTCGACGGAGCCTCGCAGCCATACACGGTGGGTCTGGAGTCAGCCGCCATAAAAACCAACTTACACTAACAGCGGGCCCGTTAGCAGGTTGTTAGTCTCTTCTTGCAACACATCAACGCGAGAAAGAAAGTTTTCTACGCCACTTCTGGGTTCAGGGAAGCCCTAAGTGCACCAGGGGGGGGGGGCGTCTTAAGTTCCTCATTGCTCCCAAAGAGCCCTTTGAAATCATTCCATGAAGCCAATTGATGCTGGTTTTTTCCGAGCTCAGGTAAGCTTTAGTGCTGATTTATATCCATGGTCCCCAGCCCTTCTGATTCATGTTGAGGTTCTTTTCCAGAAAACGAGCTAGAGTGTAACGTTCGTTGTAATTGCGAAGCGGAACAACGATTTTTGCTTCCTTTTCTCGAAAAACAATGATGCTACTATACCAATTAGCCTCTAATGTGTGTTGGTTTCTGGGGACATGATCCAACTAATCTTAACCTGAAGTATTTTCCTGGGGACACGCCCGGACTCCCTGATCTCGCTTCGCTCGAATTAATGGGTAATGCTCTATTTTTCCTACTCATTGAAGCTTCGCAGGGCCACGGGGGTGCAGGGGCTGGCCCCCTGCAAATCTAGCCCAGAAGCAGTTTTTTCTGGGGGCAAGCCCCCAGACCCCCTGGGCTCGCTTCGCTCGAGCTTATGGTTACTGCTTCAACACCCAGTAGGTAACCCCAGCTCAAGAATATCCGATCATGAAAGGGTATGTTGCCGATTGTCTTGAAAAAGCGACGGGATTGCCTTCAGTTTCATAGAGCCTATCGTCGCAACGTTTCATGAAGCCAAAGTTATAGGGCAAAGGCTGTGTACCCAGCGTTTTTGCTGAGATACTTACTGGTCTCGGCTGATTCTTCGTTTACAGGGGTTTTTCCTTATAATTGTAGGATAATTGATTGCAATTGAAGGAGAAAAAAAAAAAAAAAAAAAGAAAAGAAACACGGGTAGAAACATTCTTTCTACTCGACGGACCCTTGCAAAGCCACGGAGGTGCACGTTCGGGACCGCTCCCTGTGAAGCTATCCCAGTTCTGGTTTCAAGCCCAGTGCTCTCGCCCGGGTGGAGGCTTAACTTGTTGAAGCTACCCCCATAGCGCCGCTTCACGGAGGGCTTTCCAATACTTACAGGTGGCGCAGAGAGTCACTTTGACACTTTGACCTCTTTGAACTACTCTGTTCGCATGGCTAATGTGCATAACAGCTCATATCTGAGCTCGTGCATGCATGCATGTAAGTCACTACCACTACGGGCGCTACCTCTATAGCTGCACGAATTCCACAATCCTAGTAACTGCTTCACCGTACCGTGATTCACAAAATCCTCAATATATATGTCCTCACATTGCATTTTAGACGATAGTAGATAACGCGTATCGCCGTACACCCCTGCATCCGGCCCTCTTCTACAGCCGTAGGTCATTGGTTTGCAGGCTATTGCTAGGGTCCCCTCGTTCCAAGCCCCGGGGTATAATTCAACTCGCTGTGGCCTCCAGCGTCCGCTTTCCCAAACATCGGTTTAATGGGCCTTCCACGAAAGAAGATCAGAAAATGAAGAGCCTTTTAGACACTTTAAGTTCTTTGGGGCCCCAACTCCTAGCGTCGGCTTCACAAAGAGGTTGATCACTCCAAAACTGCTCTGCGATTGAGAACAACACTTTTAACTTCTCTTTCTGGTAAAGGGGAGTTGTCTCAGGTAAACTCTGTTATTGGGGTACGCCTCCAAGCCCCAGAGTCGGCTTTGCCGAGAGTTGAGCAAATTGTCCTCCTGCGAAGCGGAACTACCCTTTTCTGGACTATATATAACTACAGTCGACCGTACCTCGCTTCGCGAGACTGACACAGAATATACTGGCCTCACAGGGTAACCGTTTTTGATTTCTATTAAAAGGAGGTCTCTTTGAGTATAGACTCCATTTTAAAGAAAACCACAGAATTAATGTTAACACAATGATGTACCCGTCCATAAGCGATAGCATATACGGTAGCCTCTGTATTCCCGTACCTCACGAGCCAGTCCCTTAATGTCTTCTAGGCGGAGGATTATCCTTATTCAACGCAAAGCTTGGTAAGATTCTGACTCTAAACCGGGGGTTTCGTGCCCTCGACGGGAGCCGTGGCTCCGCTTCATAGAGAGTTTTACAACCGTGTACCTCTTTAAACTTGCAACCCCACTGTTTTAGGCTCATTTAAAAAACGAAATCCAGAACAATTCCTTCTATTCGCTTAAGAGTGACAACAGTCAGCGCAGTTAACCCACAACTACACTTTCTGGGGGCACTCCCACAGACCCCCTGGGTTCGGTTCGCTCGAGCTTTCTGGCGGTATTTTCTAATCTATTCGTTGAAGCCTCGCAGAACTATGGGGGTGCAGGGGGGGGGGGGGGGGGTGACCCCCCTGCAGACCTTAACCCACAACTATTCAGGTATGGGAACTACAAAGTGATTTCCTGCAGAAGACAGCTTCGCCGAGCCTTCTTCAACCCCTATACCCTTTAGAGTCACTTTTTGACACTTCCTTAAGAAATAACTCAGCACATGTGTTTTTCGTACTGAGAGCCACAAGAAAACTAACTGTATCTGGATGCATCTGGAATGGGACAGCCAACCTATTCCTGCAGGTAGATCACGATCTGAATTTCCCTGCTTCACAGTACGGTCTTTGAAACATCCAACTTGTGTAATTAACCGTAATACTAGTGTTCATACTCTAACGAGTGGCTAGCTAATCTTCGGCTATTACCCCACCGGTCGAATTTCGATGTCTTTACGCAACACACATGCAAGCACGTGTGACACAGAGGTGTTTGCGCAGTCAAAGCACTGATAGTTTAGTGACAACCACACATTGGATGTGCCAATTGCATTCACCATCTCTCACATTTTTCTAGAGAGATATACTACTGGCGCACTGAGTAATACAGCCATATCCCTTGAGCCAACTACGTTGAGCTTTGGTAGCGTGTAGCCTCCTGCAAAGCAGAGACTTGCCACACCATTATCTAGGTAACCTGAGTAAAAACACATTCTACATTTTATTCACAAGTCTCGCCACAAAAAATAACGATGAAGCCGGGACTTTTGGTGCAAGCGTTGAAGAGCACGATTCGGCTCTACTCACCCGACGCTCGGTGAAGCCGACCCAGGTGGTTTGAGGACGTGCAAAGAATCCATAGTATGAAAAACGAAATAGGTCCAATGTTTCCTTCTTTGAACTTGAGTGAACTAAGCAAAAAGAGTTCATTGAGAAGCTTCATCCCTTAGCTTCGGCGAAGCCGACCCAGGGGGTTGGGGGCGTGCCCCCAAAATATAGCACACCCTGCACAACCTACCCTACAATTTCATTAAATTACTCTGCGGCTACAGTTACAGCCGTGCAAAGTCATTGAGGTGAAATGCGCGAAATTCTGTGATACTAAACAACCTTGACGTGCAGCGGTTCGGCTGCTTCGGCTGGAACTGTGAATAGAGCTGCCTCGGTTTGGAGGCGCTGCCGGACATATGCGGGAACAACTGTGCCAAGGTCTTGCTGGTTCGTGAACCGCAGCAGGCATCTGCCGAGGTGTTCGGAAAAATCGGAATATCTGAGATTTCTCTGATTCAGGTTTGTTGGGTAAATAACAGTTAGGGTTATTATTTGCTTCCACCTACGCCCAATAATATAGCGCACTGTAATAATAATAAATAGGATAGGACCGATTACTTCTCGATTTAAACTAAGTGGCCAGTACTGGTACGCTTTGTTCGGTGCTACGATGGTGACACCAAGGTCATCGGCCGGAGATGATCAATCGGCAACACCGTTGAACCGATCAACCGACCACATGAATTAATCCGCCATACATCCCACGTAAATATTTCTTTTTTCTCACCTTCTTTTCTCCGCTTTCTTTTTCTAACTACCTTAAACCGCCTGGAATTACTGCAGAACGTGTTCACGTAGTGCACGTGGCGTTATTAGGAGCCATACCTTGAACCTGGCGGTTCGCTTCACGCAAACAATTGATGTTTCTCGTAGTAACCCTTTCTTTGTCACACCACATTCTATACTCGAAACCTAGGGGAAGAGTCTTATTCTGTCAGAGATATAACTCTTTCTTTATAGAACCCTTACTTCAAAGTTTACATGTCTATCAATCACGTAAAAAAGCAAAAAGCCTAACTCTGCTTCACAGAACATTTATTGACGCAATGTTAGGCGAAGCAAACTCAGGGGTGTGCCCCAAGATAGTAGTTTTATAAGGAAACATCAGAATTCTGATTAACCCAGTCCTCGGCGATGCCGACTCTGGGGTCTAGCGGCGTGCCCCAGAAAACACAGTTGTGGGTCAGGATTGCAGGGGGCCAGCCCCCTGCACCCCCGTGGCTCTGCGAGGCTTCATCGAATAGAAAGAATTGAAGATTACCAAGAAGCTCGAACGAAGCGATCCCAGAAAACACAATATTGGGTTAGGATTGCAGGGGGCCAGCCCCCTACACTCTATGGCTCTGCGAGGCTTCAACTAATAGAAAGAATTAACAATAGTCAATAAGCTTGAGCGAAGCGAGTCCAAGGGGCCTAAAGACGTGCCCTCAGAAATCTGTTACCGGGTAGTTATAGTTTCCTGGGAACAAAAAACAGAAAGTTTATTAACCCGACGTCGGCGAAGCCGACCGTGGGGGTCTGGGGACGTGCCCCCAGAAGACTGAACTGGGTAGTTCATAGAAGGTTTTACATTTTATTGCTCGGCGAAGCCGACCCAGGGGGCCTGGGGGCGTGCCCCCAGAATGTTACTACATGACGTGAATGTAAATCCATGAATGATCTTTTTTTACGTTTTTGGTAGGTGATCAAAGATTGCCAGGAAGGATGTCAGGGCCCCCTGAAGGGGACGCATGCATGTATGGACTTTTCACATGGGTGACGTGCAAGCGGTCACGTGGACATTTAATATAATTTCAAACACCCCAGCCACCGCATTGGGTCAGAGCAACCAAGTTCTGGTGAAACACATAGCTGAACCCCATCAGTTGACCATTAGAAGGCCAAGTTATCGCCCACACGCTGTCTACGTCGTGTCTTGCCTAAACAAGCAACTGATAAAGGCCCGTGCGCTCATGCATGCCCCTTGACGATGTCTCAGTGCGTTACCACACACGCGGAAAGCCGTTTCACCCAATCTATCGGCCTCGAACCGCACGAAGCATGCCTGCCTATAGCCCTCCGCTAAACCTCCTACGGATAAGTCTACAAAGAGTCTTATCGTAAACGGTCTTGTGTCTAGTCGCCTCCACAACCCCTCCACGCCCCAATTCTTTTTCCGCCCATCCCCGCACCCAGACCCCCTTCCCAGCCGCTGTAGATCATTGCTCTAAACACCGTTGCTAAACCTCCTTCCAAACCCTCGGGTCACAATTAAACTGTATCTTCTGGGGACAAGCCCCCAGACCCCCGGGATGGGCTTCGCCGAGGATTTGGTCAAAAGCCTTTCTGCGAGCTGGAAAATTCGACGGCTGCATTTTTCTGGGGGCACGCCCCCAGACCCCCTGGGTCCGCTTCGCGGATTATGGTTAGAAAAAGCTTCTGCATCTACGGGTTGTTTTTTTGGGAACAAGGCTCCAAACGCTCAGAGTTGGCGTCGTTGAAGATTAGGCGAACAACCCTTCTGCGAAGCAGAACAAAAGAAGAAAGGCGAATGGGTCGACCGTGTTGCAAGCTAAGCCATCCCGAAACTCGTCTGCGAAGCAGAAACGCTTTTTGCTCCTATGTCTGGACAAGAACAGCTCTAATAGACGAATTGTGTTATTTGAAGCGACCTACTCTTTTCTAGGCTAGTAGAATAGCTCATTTCTTTCCCCAGAAAACACGCTATTGAGTTCTGATTTGCACCCCGTGGCCCTGCAAGGGCTTCAACGAATAGAAGCAATCGAAAACTACCCATAACCTCGAGCGAAACGAGCCTCGGGGGTCTGGGGGCTTGCCCCCAGGAAACACTACATCGGGGCTATAACTGCAGGGGGCTGGCCCCCGTGGCTCTGCGAGGCTTCAACGAATAGAAGCAAGCGAACACTACTCATAACCTCGAGCGAAGCGAGCCCAGGGGGTCTGGGGGCTTGCCCCCAGAAACTACAGGGCTAGGTTTGCAGGGGGCCAGCCCCCTGCACCCCCGTGGCTCTGCGAGGCTTCAACGAATAGAAGCAAGCGAACACTACCCATAACCTCGAGCGAAGCGAGCCCAGGGGGTCTGGGGGCTTGCCCCCAGAGAACACAATTGTGGGTTAGTGTTTCTTCCAGGCAGACGAATACATTGCTTCGTAGTCAAGGAGTTGTGAAGCAGACGTATGTTGTTTTTTTTTTTGCTTTTTTTGTGGAAAAATAATGTCAGAAGGGTAGTGCGACACGCGTCAACAATGACAGGTTGTTCGTGAATGATTTAATTTGGGGCATATGATGTTTGTTTTGGGGGAAATAAGTGGGTAGGTCGATAGTTTGTTTTTCTTCATGTGAAAAAGGGGACGTGCGTGCGTGTGGCTCTCCCCTTAATTTGGGGTGAATCGGGTATTTCACATGCATGGCTATGACGTGCGTTGGGTTCATGTGATAGAGAACATTCACATTCACCAATCCACGAATCGAGCTGTTAATCAAGGAGTACAACAATCGAGCAGGCATCTGGCGAACCAAGTCCCATGGCACAAACAACCACGCATCACATTGTCCTGTAGCCTCGTTTCACATGCTCGCGTATATATCGGCTTTCAGCCGTGCACCACCTGCAGATTTTCATGCAGATCATCCCAAACGCGCCCACCCACACCACCGGTCCCACACACATACAAATTAATCTATGTAACATCGATCTCCATCTCCCGCCCCATCTGGCCCACTTTTCAAAACACACACGCCCTCAGACCCCTCTTCTCGCTTCGCTCCAGCCCTGCAAACCTAACCCCAATTGGTTTTCCTGGGGGCACGCCCCCAGACCCCCTGGGCTCGCTTCGCTCGAAGCTATGGGCAACCTTCAATCCTTCTCTCCCAGAGCCATTACATCCCTAACCCATGACTATGTTTCTGGGGGCACGCCCCCAGACCCCCAGGGCTTGCTTCGCTCGAGGCTGTGGGTAATGTTCTATACTTCCTACTCGTTGAAGCCTCATAGATCCTGCAAACCTAGCCCAGAAGCAGTTTTTTCTGGGGGCACGCCCCCAGACCCCCTGGGTCGGCTTCGCCGAGTTTTGGGTTGTATTCGATGAAGCCTCGCAGAGCCACGGGGGTGCAGGGGGCTAGCTAGTCCTGTAGTAGTTTTTTCTGGGGGCAAGCCCCCAGACCCCCTGGGTAGGCTTCGCCGAGTTTTGGGGACTATTCAATGAAGCCTCGCAGAGCCACGGGGGTGCAGGGGGCTAGCCCCCTGCAAACCTAACCCACAAGTGGTTTACTGTCTATTCGACGAAGCCTCGCAGAGCCATGGGGGTGCAGGGGGCTGGCCCCCTGCAAAACCTAGATATTAAGAGACTGTCTTGGCTACCTCAATTGAGTGACAGAAAAAGCAAATCCAACGTTGCGGGAAGCGGGGCCC
>JAJMDO010000217.1:0-11873 GCA_030573635.1 Blastobotrys ciferrii
TTTTTTTTTTTTTTTTTTTTTTTTTTTTTTTTTTTTTTTTTTTTTTTTTTTTTTTTTTTTTTTTTTTTTTTTTTTTTTTTTTTTTTTTTTTTTTTTTTCTTCCGACCATCTTTGAGGTCAGCCATCGTAAAAGTTAGGTTAATGGTGGTGATGTTGCGGGGAGACGAAAACCCGTTCCCCCTCTTCAGAACAAAAAGAAGGATGTTATTTTAAAAGTTTATTGTTTAATTATAAATATGTATAGTTTGATGGTGACGCTTAGATAGCGCTAGCTGGTTGGCCGAGCTTTGGAGCTGTGACATCGCGCTTGATAGCGGGCTGGCCAGGCTTAGGAGGCTTCATGTAGAAACCAGGATCAGCCTCAGCCTCAGCCCCAGCTTCAGCTTCGGCATCGCGCTTGATTGCAGGCTGACCCGGCTTTGGAGCAGTAACGTCTCTCTTGATGGCGGGTTGACCAGGCTTAGGAGGCTTCATGTAAAATCCCGGATCAGCCTCAGCTTCGGCATCGTGCTTAATTGCAGGCTGGCCCGGCTTTGGAGCAGTAACGTCTCTCTTGATGGCGGGTTGACCAGGCTTGGGAGGCTTCATGTAGAAGCCAGGATCAGCCTCAGCTTCGGCATCGCGCTTAATTGCAGGCTGGCCCGGCTTTGGAGCAGTAATGTCCCTCTTGATGGCGGGTTGACCAGGCTTAGGAGGCTTCATGTAAAATCCAGGATCAGCTTCTGCTTCTGCCTCTGCCTCTGCATCACGCTTGAAAGCTGGTGATCCTGGCTTTGGAACAGTGACAGCAGGATCAGCCTCGGCTTCAGCATCACGCTTGTAAGCTGGAGAGCCAGGCTTAGGAGGCTTCATGTGAAAGGCTGGATCGGCCTCAGCTTCAGCGTCACGCTTGATGGCAGGCTGACCCGGCTTTGGAGCAGTGACGTCCCTCTTGATTGCGGGTTGACCCGGCTTAGGAGGCTTCATGTAGAAACCAGGGTCAGCCTCAGCCTCAGCTTCGGCATCGCGCTTGATAGCCGGTTGACCAGGCTTCGGAGCAGTGACTTCCCTCTTGATGGCAGGTTGACCAGGCTTTGGAGCGGTGACGTCCCTCTTTATGGCAGGTTGGCCAGGCTTAGGAGGCTTCATGTGGAAACCGGGATCAGCCTCGGCTTCAGCATCGCGCTTAATAGCCGGTTGACCAGGCTTTGGAGGCTTCATGTAAAAACCTGGGTCAGCTTCAGCTTCAGCATCACGCTTGATGGCAGGTTGGCCTGGCTTTGGAGCAGTAACGTCACGCTCAGCAAGGGCCTCTTCAACTGGGGCAGAAAAGGCAGCACAAGAGAGAATGGCCAAAAGAATAGCTTGATTGAACTTCATCGAAACGATTGGACTTGGTTGTTGAGTAAACTTCCTGGAGTTAAGCCCATTGTCCTAATTTCTGACCTCTTTTATAACTTTCTTGGTAGCCCCAAGATGGTCCTTAAAATGACCAAGATAGGAAAGGGCAGACATAAGGTGAGGCACTTGTTTCATCTCATTGTATTTATACTTCTCAATTGGTGATAGTGCGTTCTGAAATTGTACGATAACGACCTTTGGTCCTTAGGACATCTGTTTTAGGAAGGTAGTGAGTACTACACTGCCAATCACTTCATGAGCCCCATTTCCCCTCGACACTTCAAATGCCTAAATACTACCACTTTAGATACGATAGGCCATCCTGCCATCGCAGGACCAATTACAACAATTCCTCAAACAGGATTATTGAATTAGCGTCTAATTTGATAGCTAAGAAAGGCCAATCAAGTCATAACAACCCCCCTGTTTTTGTCCGCTCTGGGTTGATCGACATCAGTCCGCATGTCGGTTACCCGTTTTGGAAGTCTTAAGGACCAACTGACAGCACCCCTCTTATCCCATCAGCGACACCTTCTCCATACCGAAAGATAAGCCAATCAATGAACGCTACACTCCAAGTATTTTAAAACTCGTGAAACGTGAAATCTTACCCCACATATCAGCCCCAAGATCGGCTTCGTACTGAGAAGAACAGCAGACCCCGAACTTTTATTTTTTACTAAAACACGAGTGAAATTATTTTTAAAGAATGTATAAGTATCTCTATTCATTTTTTTCCGGTTACAGAAGCATGAAGCGTTCTTCCGCTTCGCGGCAGACAATAGGCTACACAAGCTCCGGCGAAGCATACCCCGGGGGTCTGGGGCATGCCCCTAGTACCAAATACTCTAAAAGTATCCTTCTTTTTTTCTCAGATAAAGAAGAAAAAGCGTTGTTTCGACTCGCAGAAGCCCCAAGTCTCGGCAACATCAATCCCGGGGATAGGTAGGGGGGTCTGGGGGCGTGCCCTAGTCAATCACTAATGTAATCGGCTAGTTTAGAGTATATGAATTAATATATGTCACGTGGTTTTATTTTGGGGTGGCGGGGAGTAAATTCCTGTTTTGTGGGACGCGTGGCTAGACGCGTTCGAGAACAAGCCTCCTTGAATACAACACCAGCTTTTTCTTTTGAACACCGACTAGAACAGAACGCGTTTGAAGGACCAGGAATGTTTTTTTCGGAACAGCTGCTGTTGCACCACGGTCCGCTAGCACAGGTGTGGCTGGCGTCGACGATGGAGAAGAAAGTGTCCAAGAACGAATATTTAGGTCTGGACATTACTACCTCGGTGGCCGCGATTAGCAATCCCACCACGGGGCCCAAGGCCCTGCGTCTCTCGGGCCAGCTGTTGTTGGGTGTAACTACTGTGTATCAGAAAAAGGCGCAGTATCTGTATGACGATTGTTCTGAATTTATGTTACGGCTGCGAACGAATAAACCGGGCAACGTGGATGCCTCGAACGCAACTGTGTCAGGACGAGAGCAGGCGCTGACAATGCAAAATCAAGTTGCAGAAGCGGCAGACATTGTTCCTGATCTCCCTCCAGAGCTTGATGATGTTGCACCACCGCCCCTCATGCTCGATGATGACCTGTCGATGGATCTCGACGAGGCCGGTGACGACATGGTAGCGCCCTCACAAGAGGCTGGTGCCATCTGGGGTGGTGGGAAGGAAGGCGGTAACGATGTACAGATCCATGAAGACACCTCGATTGAGCTAGGTCGCGGAAATGATGGTAATGCCGCTACTCAGGAGCAGCCGTTTATGGGCGATGAAGAGGACCTTGGACTCGACTTGGGAGACAACGACGAGAGCATAGAGGTTGGTAGGGAGGCCGAGCCACGTCCAGAGTATGATGCTATTGAGGATGATGGTGGGCTCATGTTGGAGGACAAAGGAGGTCCAAATATGGACGACTTCGAACCCCCATTAGACATGGGCAGCCCAATTGATCCAGTCACCCCTGGCGATGCAAACGAGTTGGAGGACTCTGTACAATTAGCTAATCTTTCTGACGGAATGGGTGAATTCGAACAAAGCCAACAGGAACAAGAGCAGCAGCAGCAGCAACAGACTAGAAAAAGAAAGGAGGCTGCACGCAGCGGACCTAAAAAGCGAACGACTCAGTTTGACGAAGAAACGACGATGGAGCCCGTTGGTGGCGACTCGATGTCTGCTAGTCAGCAGGTCGAGGAAGATCAGCAGGTGTCGAGAATTGTCTCTCACGAATCCTACGGAATTAGCCTATTGAAGCAGGCATATGCATCCCCAGAAACATACATGAACCTTATTTATCAGCCGCCCGTCGGAATGCCCGCAGGAGTCACTGCGCTCTTGAACCCTACTGCTGTCAGAAAAGCTATTCAACAACAGCAGCAAGAACAACGACAACAGATTACGTCTAATGAACAGGAGGAGGAGCGCTCCCCAAAAGTTCAACGACTTGAGAACGACCAACGACCGGAAGGAGACCATGAATATGATGATGACGCGGGCTTGCTTTTGGAGAATAACGATAGAGACGATGAGGGAGTGCTTGGAATGGGCGGCAGCGGCGACGACTTTTATGACCAGGAGCCACAGAGCCATTTGTTCGGACCAACTAGCACAGAAGTTCAGCAAGAAAATGGCTCTGGCGACTCAACAACTGCCAACAGAGACATCTCCCAAAACACTCTCAAGGCTGCTGAAATTCTGCGAAATGAAATGCCCGCTTCAGACGAGTCAACCTCTTTCAACAACCTGGTCGCAGACGCTAATCGCTCAGACAAGGTTAAAATGTTCTTCGAGCTACTGGTGCTCACCACTAAAGACGCCATCTCCGTCAACCAACCAACCGACTATGGTGATATCGCTATCAGCTCCAAAGAAAAGCTTTACAACCCTATCTTCTCTGTTTAAACCTTTTAATGACATTTGTTACGTAGAATGACTCTTAATATATTCGGACGTTTGTATTTTATCCCTTTTCAGCTCTCTCTCACAAGTCTTAAACTCCATAGAAGAAGTTATACGTAGTTGAGGGGTTAATGCTATCAGTACTAGCCATAGTAAACATGCAGACATCAATTGATATCCGCTTCGATAGCGAGGCTTAAGCCTGCATTTGCACACTATCCGGTACCCCAAATCTTCGCGAAGCGAACCCAGGGGTCTGGGGCTAAGCCCCCAGAAAACCAACACTATCATACGAAATCATACTCGTTGTAATTATGCAGGCATTCACTTTTGGGGTTAGAGTATATTAACCTAAATCTTCTTGAATGCAACCAGGGCCTTGACGACCCAAACACAAGAAGGGAAAGCTCCTTCTGATAAAAAAGTGGTGGAAGTTAGAAAGGATTATATATTAATCTTCTAATTGACCTAGAGTTCTTTTTAGTCTTGTCCAGGTATCTTTGGTTGGGGGTGGGATTGAGACGTCAAAAACAGTTACGACGCCGTCGAGGCCGCCGACGGCTAACCTTGAGCCATCTGGTCGTCTCCATGCTATTTTGTTCAAGGGCCTGTTGAGGTATGCATCGCTGTTGGTGGACGGTTTGATACGGGAGATGGGGATTTCCATATCTCGGCTGAGGTCCCAGAGTTCTACATGACCGGTTCCGTCGACATTGGCGAAGACGCCTGGGGCAGCGGGGGACCAGGACACATCATAGACCATATCAGAGCGGTTAAAAGTGAGTAGTGGGTTGATTGTGTCGCTGAAAGCGCCGCTACTGCTGCCGCTTTTCACTGGCGAGCTGATTGCAGGTGCGGTGAATTGTCGGGCTCTCCATAGACGGACGGACCAGTCGAAGGAGCAGGTAAGGAAGTAATCGCCTAGGTACACGGCTCCGCGTGAATCGTGGAAATCTAATGCTGTTATGGGCGCCAAGTGGCCCTTGTAGCATCCTGTGGAATCTAGTCCGGCACGGGCACCAGCCTCATCAAACCTATTACATTGATAAACGGTACCCTCCTCTGTTCCCACAACAAAGCGAGCTGGGTCACGGGGTAGGGTAGATAGACACGTTGGGGACACCTCGTCGTTTCGTGCAATTGAGGGATTGGAGAGGACAAGGCGGTCTTGTGGCTTTGCGAGAAGATCGGATGTCCACGTGCAGATGGTCCCGTCGGAGCTGGAGGTTATTAGGTTGTTGGCATTCTGTGTGCCGCTGATCTGGAGTGAATATACAGGATGAGTGTGTCCACCGCCTGTTAATGGTGAGCGCAGTACCGGATGGGGCCCGCTCCGGGTATCCCACGATAGAACTTGGCCATTGTATGCAGTGCCAAAGATAATGTTTGGCTCAAAAGGCGAGAACTTGACATTTAGAATGTCGCTTTGCGCATTGAACACATACTCTGGTCGTGACTTGTGGTGTGTGTTCCATATCTGGATCAATCCCTTTGGTGCATGTGGATCAGAGTTCTTTTCGGTATGCGATGAAGCTACCAATTCAGGATGTTTGGTTGACCAATCCAACCCGGTAATAGCGCGGCCAGCTGAATAGGAAGAAGTGAATTGGCAGTACTCTGTAATCAGCCTGTCTTTGGAAGAATCGTGCTGGGTCTCTTTAACACTCCCCTGAGCATAATCCACCAAAATGTCATAATCATCATCAATTGCTCGTCCAATCACCTTAGAAGACTGGTTTAAAAACTTTTCAAGGCCCTCCAGTTTTATGGCCTCATCGTCCTCATCATCGTCATCTTCTATTATGCGCACTTTGGGTTGTCCTGAAGACACTTGTCGTTGCTGAGCCTCCGTTTTATACTGAGATTCGAGTTCCTGCCGCAGTTCGGCTTCTAGACGCTGTTTGAGAGCCTTTTCCGACTCTTCGGCGGTGGATTCCGAGTATTCATCGTCGTCGTGGTCGTAGACTTCATCCGTCTGTACTTCTTTGGAGTAGGTTTCCACAGGGGTAGCCGACGACTGCTTGGGAGGGATATCAAACACGGGCGAGATCAGCACCTGGTTTGACCATGAGGCACCCGTCTCAGACAAGTCTGGCGAGGCCACATCACGAGATGATGTCGCAGTGGAAGGACGCGTTGAAGAGGTTGTTATTGGCGACGATGGCTTTTTGGAGGGCCCCACGAGACTGTCGACTAATTGGTCGATGGACTCCCTGTCCTGAACCGGCTTGTGGTCCACACCATCATTTGACTGCTTCTGTGCCAACTTTTCTTCACGCAGCCGCCGCAACTCGGCGATTTTGGCGCGTTTGGCCTGGATCTCGCTCTGTCGGTCCATTTATGTTTGTGTTTCTGAATCAATGGAACGGCGGTAACAGTCCCAACTATATACCTCAACTTTTTATACTCGAAGTTGTCGGGATTACACATCAAGATGTCAGATTCCATGGACATTGATGATATCATCAATAATCTCCAGGATGACAAACAGCGGCTGAAGAGTACAGACGACCAGTCTGCTGCGGACGACGCCAGGCTTCTCAAACAGGCCTGGATCAAGGAGCGAACCTGTCCCGAACTCTTGAGCTTCGAAGAGAGTCTACTAGATCGAATTATGCTGCGAGTCCGAGAGCAGGTAAGCCATTTCTCACAATTACGCGTTTGCAAAAGCCCACTGACATCTTCCTAGATGGAATATATAGAAGAAAACACGTTGGAACTCCCGCCCGAACGCGACATCAAAGTCAAGCTACTAATCGTCGAATCCGAACTGGAACGAATAAAGTTCCTCGTCAGAGGCTACCTACGGAGTCGCCTAACAAAAATCGACAAATACACGCTTCACATTAAGCAGAACGAGGACCAACTAAACAAATTGTCCGAAAAAGAGATACAGTATATGGAACGGTAAGTGAAACCCTTTTCAATCCCCCGGTATTTTTTGTTCTTTTCCCGAAAAGAACCAAAAGGGGACGCTCTGCGAGGCTTTTTGGGTTCCTGTGTGCTTGAACGAATGCTTTAGAAAAGGGTTCAAATTTTTGCTCTTTCCTCGCAAGAAACAAAAAGGGGGCGATCTGCTAGACCCCTTCGGATTTATTTGTGCTGGATGAGATGGTTTGGTTGGAATTTTTGTTCGTTCCTCCAAAGCCAAAAGAGTAATCTTTGGAGATTTTTTTGTCCTTTAAAACTCGCCTGAAACTGAATTTGGGAAAAGAGCCAAAAGGGGACGCTCGTCAAGACTTCTTGGGTCCCGCTGTGATTGAAATGACTCTTTGGTTCTTTTGCCTTAATAGAACAAAATGGAATAGTTCTGTGCTTCTCCATAGGATTCTATTGGTTACGCGTATTCGTTCATGAACCAAGGACTAGGGTATATGGTTGACAGACCCTTTTTAAGCTGTTCCACCGCAATTCTTCGGAATAGAGAAGACAACTATTCTGCGAAGTGGAACCACAAGGCCCCGGGTATTTTGCCACCAATTGTCCAATTGGCGGTAGCAGGTTGGAAGTTTAAACACTTGTTTGCTAACTCTATATTAGACATTTTAACATTCTGACTGACCTGTACAAAAACCAGTTCCTAAGCGCAATACCGCAGAATCTTCAGCGCTTAGACGATACATCTGGAGGTATTTCAATGGTAGAGGAGCCTGATCTTGACAAGGCTGTATTTATACGAGTCGTCAGCGACATGGCCAAACCAGCAGTTGTTGGCTATGAAACTGTTGAGTTAGAAAAGGGAAGTGTTCTTGTTATGCGTTATAGCGCTATTGCTGAGCACCTTAAACTCGGTGACGTTGAAGTCGTCTAATGCATTATTTATACCAATCTGTAACATAGTTCATGATGATTGAAGAAAGACTCCAAAACTGTACAATTAACTGACTTGGATGTTTTCCTAAAAAAAAAAAAAAAAAAAAAAAAGGCTCTGTACCCCTTACATATACGGAAGACCAACCCCCTCCACCTTCGTGGCTCAGCGAAGCTTCAACGAATAGAAAGAAGAGAATAGTACACAAAGCGAGCTCTGGGATCCGGGGGCGTACTCCCAGAAATCAGTTGAATCCGTAGCAAGCTCGTTAAACCTTGGGTGAAGCCAGCACTGGCGCGGGGCGGGGGGTGGGAATAACTAGTCTAGTTGATTTAAGATAATTTAAACTTGAACTTCGAATGCCGGGATGCCGGTGTAAGTTGAAGCAGAACTGGGAAGAAGGGCCGAACGGCGGAGGAGACAATCAGTATGTCATCTCCTGGTGGGGGATTCAATTCAGAGGGTGATAGCAATGATAGTCGGATATCGTCGTCACAGCAGACGTATGCGAATCGAGCTGCATCGGCGATAAAAGCGTCCGGAGCTCTTGCGCGGTTTGGTAAGGTGCTTTATGGGAGCTCTAAGGACAGTGTAAGTGGGGGGAGCGCCGTCGCCAGTCCCGACAAGATTAGGAATCGTAGCTTGCAGTTTAAGGCTAAGAGTGGGATAATGGTAATGGGACAGTCTGCTGATAGGTGTTCTGCGGCAATTGCGGGTAGAGACTTTTTCCAGGTGTTGAATGTTAATAATGAAGTGACGACAAGCTACGATTTGCGGGGATCGCGAAAACAGAGGGACGTTGACAAGATGTTGGCTGTTACTTCGTTGAAGTGGGGATATCAACGTATGTGAAGAACTGTTTATTGTTTGGTGGTATTATATTAATTGTCTGTGTTTTTGTAGAATATCAAAAGTATCTTGCACTCTCGACATCTGGAGGACATATATTGGTGTATGACTTGGGGAAGGAGACTGGACGGGCAAAGCCAGTTTTGGAGTTGAATGATGGGAATAGGGCGATAAACACGCTTGGCTTCAGTCCGTATGCTGGTCATGTTCTGTTTTCGGGATCTGGTGATGGTAGTATAAAAGGGTGGGATATGCGGATAAGCAGCAAAAGGCCCTCATTAGTTCTACCAAAGAGTGGAGACAGTGCTCGAGAGGTGCAGTGTAGTCCATTTAATGCCAAAAAGCTGGCAGTTATTTACGATTCAGGAGTTATTCAGCGATGGGATATTAGAAACACCAAAAAGTTTGATAGACGGATGCATGCACATTCTGGTGTTGGCTTAAGTTTGGACTGGCATCCGGAGTATGATTACATAGCTTCTGGTGGTCGTGATCAACAAATTCAGATTTGGAACATGTCGACAGAGTCTCGACATCCGGACCATACGATATTCACCCCGAGTGCTGTCTCGCGCGTTCGTTGGCAGGTTGAAAACTCGACGAGCTCTAGAAGCGCAGCCAACGGCGTTTTGAATACTAATATTGCCAGTTGTGGGCGTGGAAAGGGAGACTATTCGACGTATATCTGGAATCCTTGCCGCCCCTATATCCCAGTTAATGTGTTGGAATCGCACACGGACACTGTTTCGGAGATCTGTTGGCGCAGTGACAAGTTATTCTGGTCAACATCCCGCGACGGGTATTTCTACCAATACGACCTGGGGAATGAGCCGTTATTGATAGACAATCTGCCGGCTAATGCCTTTGCGTGGACACCGACAAATGAGCTGTCATTTGTCGTCCAGGATAAGTACCGGGACCAATTTGGCGCAATGTCCCATGTCAAGATGACTGACGAAGATTATGGCATGTCGGATGATTCCAGTACCCATACCAATGCTGCCGTTACAAATCTCAACACCATCTCCAATTCCAAACGGTCTGGTAGCGACAATCGACGCACCGGCAGCTCTACATACAAGCCGCCTATTCAGGAGGTGGAATTTAACCAGGCCATTTGTGAAGCTGCCTTTGCCGGCTTGGGCTTGGATTTGTTTGAATACTTTGCGGGGCGCTACACGGTGTTTTCATCCACGGGAGAAAGATTGGAAGCCCTGTGTCAAAAGAATTCCCAGGTGGCGGCAGAGGCCGGTAGATACAGGACGGCCCAGGTTTGGAAGATTATTGAATCATCCATAATACAGGAACGGGCTCAATTTGCTGATTATATTACCAAACTCGAAGCATCCAAGCATGTTAAGCCGTCGGCGTCGGTGGGACATGCCTTGATTAGCCCTAATGGGATGATTTCTCGGACAGCCTCGTCGTCAGGACTACAGAAACACAATCAATTGCATGGCCCAATAACATCCAAAATCGCCGAGAGTTTGAAGATGAATACTTCCAGCGCAACAAGCACACCAACTATTACTAAAGACCCAACTTCGTCGCCGTTCACAAAAACAGCCTCCACAGGGGGGACATATTTTACAATGGGGGAACCAAGCAATAATAGAGGCAGCAAGTTAAAATCAGAAGCAACCGCCAATGACTCTGACAGTGTGTCGTCGGCCACAGTTCCGCCTGTACCAGTCCCAGAGAATTCCGGCGGGCAGCGGGCTTTAAAGGATGACGATGATGCTGTTGATCCAGTAGCCTCGTCATATGATACAAGTGGGAGTTCTGTTGGTGCCACTGCGTTCGGGTCATTTGAAGACAAAAAACCTCGTGCCAACAGCAATTATACACAGTTGCCAATGGTAGAGCCCAAGTCATACTCGACGAATGATAGTGGACTCACTGATGAAAACGGCGTAGCAATGAGCTGGACTCGAATTGCCGCCAACTCTCACAACAGCACCAAGAAGGAGGATTTGGCAGTGATTTCAGACCACTCTGTCTCTGAAGCCAACGGCGATGACTTTTACAACAAGAAGCGCAAGGAGAGCTTTGGCCTAGGAATTCTCAACTCTGAGGAACCGCCAATAGAGGAGGAAGAGGAGACAGAAGCACACCAAGAAAAGAAAATCGGAAAACCATCTGCAGAGGAACGAGAACGCCTTCTATACCGGGAATTTTTGGACACATTGACCCAGCCATGGCGAACGGAGAAGCTCATTCAACGGGCTACAGAATTTGCCCTCCAAGAAGGTGACGTACAATTCTGTGCGGTCATGGGCACCATGTTCCTTGAAACTTATACCAAAGCATTTTCCTCGCCAACAGCAGTCGAAGAATGGGTCCATTGCTACGTTCAACTCCTAAAACGATGTGGCCTCTTCACAGCTGCCGCAGAAGTCAGCAAGGTCTCTGAGTTCGACTCCATAAGGGAATTGTCTCTAACCGAAACAACCCTTGAAACGTTATGTCATCGGTGCATGGGACCCCTGGCTGGCGATGACCCCACCAAGATCGACGGCTTCTGGTATTGCAAAAACTGTCGAAAACTCCTCGATGGCTGCTCCCTCTGTTCTGAACCTGTCAAAGGCCTCGCTCTCTGGGTCCTTCAATGTGGCCACAAACTTCACGTCAAATGCATGAAGCTGTGGGTCTTCGAAGAAGGTATGCTTGAATGCCCTTCCGGTTGCGGGACTTTGCTCGTCCAAGGCGTCTAACAACCCTCTTACACTAACCTTAATTATTTATCTAACTAATACAACCCTCTTGTTTACTGAGACTCAGCTGCCGAATGGTTCTCTAGGGACCAGCTCCAGACCCCCGTGGCTCTGCGAGGCTCCGACGAATAGAATAGTGTCTCAACTTTCCCATAGAATGGTTTTCTAAAAGAAATGTTAACCCATGCTTCAACGAATGCAAGAAAGAACCACTACC
>JAJMDO010000217.1:11973-31558 GCA_030573635.1 Blastobotrys ciferrii
TTTTTTTTTTTTTTTTTTTTTTTTTTTTTTTTTTTTTTTTTTTTTTTTTTTTTTTTTTTTTTTTTTTTTTTTTTTTTTCTGATTACCTGAGCTCAAGACGTTTATGAAGTCATAGGTTCGTCATGGGTGTGCGGCTGGAAGATCGACAGTTTCGATATGACGACAGAACGCGCATGGAAGGTGCATCGAAGCTAGTGTCTGAAAACGTGACATGTATGCAGTGGGGGAAAGTGTTTCTGTGAGTCATGCCGGGCCGAGGCAAGCAATTGCCCTTTGTGGAGGCACGGGCCAATGTGGAAGGTCGGAGAGTGGCGGGCGTGTGTGAGATCGGGGCCGAGAGCAAAGACTGGTTTCAGATGCGACTGCAGAGGAGCCGGCGGATAAGGGTCCTGCGCATCGGATACTCAGGGTCCACGGTGTGGTATCCGCACAATGGCAAGTTTGCAAGATGGAACAGACGATTGACGATGATATCATTGGGGTGAGGGGGTTCGCAAGGGTGAGCGGTGGCTTGTGAAGGAATATTGCAGAAAAAAAGCTGCGGATGGTGTGTGATGTCGATCCCTTCCCAAAGAGGCAGGAGAGCAAACAAGGGCAACCCCCAAATTGCGAATATAAATAGGGCTCCAGCTTCCCTCCTTTCTCCTCACTGATCAATCAATCAATTGTACACTGAGAAAAAAATGTCGGACTCTACTGGAAGCAACCAAGGCGGTGGTCTGAAGGACACCATCAACAACATTGTGGAGAACACCGTCAAGCCTAACGTCGAGAAGGCCAAGGAGACCGCAACTGATCTCTATGATAAGCACCTCGGCTCCGGCACCAAAGACGCCAGCGACCAGGTCGACGACGCTAAGAAGGACGCTGGACGAAACGCCAGTGACCTGAAGGAGAACGTCACCAGACAGGCCGAAGACTTCAAGGACAGCGCCACTGGCGACCGCTCCCTCGGAAAGGAGGCCGGCCGTACCGTCCAGGACGCTAAGACTAACGCCGAACGAGGCGTCGAAGACGTCAAGGACAAGGCTAGCGAAATCTACAAAGAAAACGTCAACAAGTCCGGTTAGTGCTATTAACTATTAATCTATTTACTTAATCTATCATTCTCCTAAAAACTCCCTTGCATAAAGCGATTGTTTTCCCATCATGTTCTAAAAGTAGACCAATTTCTGGGGGCCAGCCCCCAGACCCCCCTGGTCCGCTTCGCGGAGTCTGGGGTGAGGTAAAGTTCAGGCAATTAGAAGGCTGTAAATTGTCGAAAGGTCATGGCTTAAAAGGACTAATTGCTGGGGCCAGCACGCAGACCTCTGGGCTCGGCTTCGCAGAATCTGGGGTGAATACCAGGCAGTTGGAAGAGTGCAGCACAGTTTGGTCTATATAAGAAAGGTTGCAAGAAACTGGATACCGTTGACTAATTAAAGCAATTGTCAGTAAGAGAACTGATCTCCCGGTTCTCAATGGAGCTGAATATACTAACTATATTAATTGAGATACTCCAGCTAGTGCTACCGCGTAACGTTGCGAGGGGCGTCGGTCCGATGCTAGCCGTGGGTCCGTTCCGGGCCGCGGCTATAGCTAACTTTATTGGGCTATATCGATCCCAAAGCTTAAGCTTGCGCACGTCTGTATATATGTATGCATATAAACTATAGCTTGAGATTCTCTCCATTCATACAGAATTCGACATTCCATATGATAGGCAAAACCTGTTGCTTTGCTTTGTTTTGTAGGAAACCATCCCACATACCCAACCCTCGGCGAAGCCGACCAAGGGGGGCCTGGGGGGCTAGCCCCCCAGAAGACCAAATCAATATATATATAATCGAGGCTGAATGTATGAGTTGGTGAGTCGGGTAAGCCCAGAAACCAACCGACCTATTGCTCAAACAGAGAGCTCATGAGCCCGAACCTCGGCGAAGCCGACCCAGGGGGGTCTGGGGGGCTAGAGCCAGCATATTGCCCAATCAGAGGGCTGATGAGAACAAACCTCGGCGAAGCCGACCTCGGGGGGTCTGGGGGTTGGCCCCCAGAAAATCAAATTAAATTAATATAGTTAATGGAGGCTGAGTGTGTGGGATAATATTAAAGTGATTGAGCGTGCGGCTGGCGCGGCTTTGGGAAGTATATGAGCGATGTAATCCACACCATCGGGCAATTGGATAGTGTAAATATGAGCGAGCCGTCTGTGGACAGCTCAGGGTCTGGGACGCGGAGTCCTGGACCGTATGGAGGGTATCGCACTACGCACCAGCTGCAGGAGGCGGCGGAGTCGTCGCTGGTGGCCAACGGGACTATCAATGAGCTGGTGAACCATGCACTGGGGTACCTGGAGAACGTGAGTTTGCTGTGATGATGACTGGCTAAAGATCAGAGCTAACAGGGGTTTAGTATCATGAGAACCTGCCGAAGAACATGCTGGAGGCGGCTTATATCAACTACTGGCAGGCGTATTTGATTATAACTCGTTGTGTTCCCGACCATCCGGACTACGGTCGGTTTTCGAGCAAGATCACGTCGCCCTTCTACGAGACGTACGTGGATCTGATTGAGCTGATTAGTCGCGACGCAAAGGTTCAGGAGCTGGAGAAGATGATTAACGACAGGGCATCCAAGGCGAAGAAGACTGCCCGGCAGAACGTGGTGGCCCGCAAGCCCGTTGGTAGCACTCCGAGCTCGAAGGACGACCTGACCGCTAGGTTTGAACGTCTCAGGGTTCCAAAGGGCCCTCGACCCTCTCCTGCAGTCTATTCTAATGGCAAAGTAGGTGCAGATCATGACACGACGCCCGCCAGTTTAAAGCCACAGCCACCACCGCCACCTCAGTCATACCCTGAGCACGAAAGGCCTCATCAGCAGCCACCTCCGTCGTTTCCCTTGCCTCCACCACCGACACAGGCAGCACCGCCACCGCCACAGTCGTCGTCATCGCCGGTGCTGTTCCCAAAGACGACGGTTATAAATGCCGAGACGCTTTTGTCGTACCTGGAACGGATTCCAGAGTCGATACTGCTGCTGGACATTCGGTCCCGGTATGAATACGACCGGGGACACATATCTGCACCAAATGTGGTGTGCGTGGAGCCCATCATCCTGCGGGCCAACATGAACGACCAGGATCTGGAGGACGCGTTGATTTTGAACCCAGATTTCGAGCAGCGGGCCTTCTTGAGGCGGGACTCGTTTGATCTCGTTGTATACTACGATTCCAACTCGTCGAGCTACTCCACCGACTTGACGTTGCAAAACCTGCTCCATGCGGTGTATCATAGAGCCTTTTCGAAGCGGTTAAAACGTCCGCCCTGCATTTTGGCCGGTGGCTTTGACACTTGGATGGACGACTTTAATGGTGCGCATATCACAGTCTCCTCCTCAGCGTCCGCGCTAGCTCCGCCAAAGCCTCTACAGGCTTCCACTCCGGACCTCGGGCCGTCCGCGAATCAACAATACTCCAGGTCCCAGGACTACATTAAAGACATTAACGGATATTTTAAGGCACCGCCACAACCACAATATGTCCAGCCACAGCAACCCATTGCACCGCCACAACCACAATATTATCATCATCATCAACCTACGAGCGTGCCCGGCACACCGCCACAGATGCCGACAGCGAATGGATATAAATACGGACAGCCACCAGCGCCAAACTACTCTACACGGCCGACGTCGGCGACAGTAAGCGCACAGGGAACCGATGTGATCCTGACGCAGTCGAACCAACTGCGAATCGCAGCGCTGGAGTTCACCACGGGCTTGCAGAACCTGGGAAACACGTGTTATATGAACTGTATAATACAATGTCTGGCAGGGACACCGTCCTTGTCGATTCTCCTAGTGGACGGGTCCTACAAACGCTATGTGAACGTGAACAATCGGCTGGGGTACCGCGGAATGCTGGTACAAAAGTTTGCCGAGCTGGTGCAGACCATGTTCCGAGGGAACGTGGCATACGTGGGCCCCACAGCGCTCAAGGACCTGTCCGGTCGTCTGAGAGACACTTTCCGCGGCTGCGAACAACAGGACTGCCAGGAATTCCTCACATTTATCCTCGACGGACTGCATGAGGACCTAAATGTGAACGGCGACAAGGAGCGACTAAAGGAGCTGACCGAAGCCGAGGAACGGCGACGCGAAGGCATGAGCGTGCGTCTAGCATCAACCATAGAATGGGAACGCTACCTAAAGTCCGACTACTCACCAATCGTCGACACAATGCAGGGACAGTATCAATCACAGCTCAAATGCCTCGCCTGTGGAAACACCTCTACAACATACAACGTATTCTCCTTCCTCTCCTTACCCATTCCCCTCAACCACCAAACGGTGAGTCTAAAGGATTGTTTTGACCTATTCACCCAAGACGAAATCCTGGACAATGACAACGCCTGGCATTGTTCGCACTGTAAAAAGCCACGACGAGCCGTCAAAAAGCTCATCATATCCAGACTACCCCAAGTCCTCATAATACACCTCAAACGGTTCCAACAACGAGCCCGAGGCACCAACAAATTAGAAACATTTGTCACCTATCCAACCAGCAACCTCAACCTCACCGACTATTGGCCCTCGTATACTGGCAATGACGATGCAAAGCTATCTCAAATGCCCAAGCGCGGCCAAAGTCCCCCATTCCAATACGACCTCTACGGGGTCGCCAACCATTTCGGCACCCTCAAAGGGGGCCACTACACCGCCTTCGTTCGAAAAGGCTCCAAAGGCTGGTGTTACTTCGATGACGTCAGAATCTCCCGCTCTGTCCCCTCTGAAAACGTTGTCAACCAACACGCCTACGTCCTCTTTTATCAACGCCGAATGACCGAGTGATAGATCTTGTATAAACACCCCCTATTTATTAAACCTTTTCTACCATCTTTTACATATATCCAAACACGTACTCCCCCGGAGTATCATCTTTTATTAACCAACATTCTGGGGGCATGCCTATAACCCCAGGACCTGCTTTGCGGAGTTTTGAGAATAGAAGCAAACCATTAGCTATAGCTTATCCAGTTTCTTGGGGCACGCCCCCAGACCCCCTGGGGTCGCTTCGCTCGATGTTATGGGTAGTAGTTTCTTCTTTCTATTCGTTGACTGCAATCCTAACCCTGAACTAGTTCCTGGGGGCACGCCCCCAGACCCCCTGAGCTCGCTTCGCTCGAGGTTATGGGTAGCGCTCATTTCTTTCTATTCGTTGAAGCCTCGCAGGACCACGGGAGCGCGGGGGCTAACCCAGAACCGGTTTTTTTGGGGGGGGCACGCTGGTCTCGCTTCGCTCGAGGTTATGGGTAGCGCTCATTTCTTTCTATTCATTGAAGCCTCGCAGAGCCATGGGGGTGCAGGGGGCTGGCCCCCTGCAAATCCTAACCCAGAAGTTGTTTTCCGGGCACATCCCCCGAACCCCTGGACTCGCTTCGCTTAGGGTTATGGATAGTGTTCTATGAAGCCTCGCAGAGCCACAGGCGCGCAGGGGCTGGCCTTGCAAACCAGAACTATGTTTTGCTGAGCCCAGAGGTTTAAAAAGCCGAGTAGGCGACAAAAGAGTTACCAGGAAGTTTATTAAAAGGTCTGTGTGTGTGTGAATATAAATAAGTTATTCCCAATCGTCATCGTCGTCTTCTTCGTCGTTCTGGTTGGGTGGTTGTTGCTTGGAGTCTGGTTTCGGTTTGAGGTCGGCCGTGGAGGAGTTTTTGGAGACGAGGTCATAGCTTTCTTCGCTGGAGGGACGGGAGGATGCGGTCTTGGAGGGGGGCTGTTCTTGGTCTTTGCTGGGCTTGGGGGTTTGCTTTGGGTCGTCGACTTCGTCTTCATCTTCGTCGTCCCAGGAGATGTCGGCGGACTCGTCGAGGGTGGCCTTTTCCAGGAGCATTTTGCGTTTCTGTTCCTGCTCGGCGAGCTGCTTTCGCATGTAGTAGTACTTTGTCCAGAACTGGTCGTAGGAGATCTTTTCGGGGACGAGGGACTCCATGAGGGTGCGAAGCTGGGCATATTTATCGAGATCTTTGGCGATCTCGTCTGTGTGGAACGACACATTGAAGGACTGGGCGAAGTCGTCAAAGCCGTCTTCTTTGGTGGTGGTGAGGAAGGGCTCAGTGGAGGTGTGCAGGGCGTGCAATTGGGCATCCAGACGGGTGGAGTAGATCTGGTTTCGGATATCCTCGGGCACGTTGAAGAGCACCTCGGAGGGAAGGTCCTCGCCATCATTGGAGGATATCGATGGAGACTTGGCCTGTCTGTCGTACGATGTGTCGTTGGGCGCAGCCACGGTGATGGCCTCCTTGACAATCGACTTGAAGTCCTTGCCAAACTTGGACAGATACGAGCCGGCAGCAACCTCGATCTTCTCCAGATCTTTGTCCAGGTTGTCGATGTACATCTGGGCCCGCTTTGACAGCTCGTTCATCATCGTGCCGTCGTCTGCCTGCCCTCCTCCGTCCTCTGGCTTGACCGTGTCGGTCGAGCTCGCCAAATTGGAGTCAGACGACGAGGTAGACACATCCCGTTGCTGCTGCTGCTGCTGTTGTTGTGGTCGCTGCTCCTGGCCGAGCTCACTGGCAAAGGTCTCTACCTCCTGGATGGCGGCAGAGCCCTTCTCCTTGATGCTGGACCACCAGGAAGACCAGCTCTGGGAATCCGAGACCTTCTCCAGCCGCTTCTCCAACACATTCTCCAGCCTGTCGGCGGCAGTGTCAATTGACGTGTGAGGCTTCTCCTCGCCAGGCTCAGGCGTGCCCTCAGCACCAGCCTGCAATTTGTCATACACAAACTCCATTGCTATTATCCTATACCCTGCTCTCACTCCCCTTCTCAATTAAGATGGCCCATACTATACCCACCCAAACACGTGATCGGCGCCCCGACAATAAGGCCGATTTAACTTACCAACATTTAACTTATCGTCAACAAGCAATTCAACCTACTGGGCTTCTAAAACTTCTTCTTTTTCCAGAAAAAGAAGCAAAAAGCGTTGTTCTGCTTCGCAGAAGGCGCTGGGCTGCCCAACCCTTGGCGAAGCCGACCCTGGGGATCTGGGGGCACGCCCCCAGAAACAACCGAATGACGGCCTAAATTGTGATCATAGTATTCTTAAGGTCTACTATATTCAACACCCGTCCATCGTAATATCCTTCTTTTTCCAGAAAAAGAGGCAAAAAGCGTTGTTCTGCTTCGCGGAAGGCGCTGGGCTGCCCAACCCTTGGCGAAGCCGACCCTGGGGGTCTGGGGGCACGCCCCCAGAAACAACCGAATGACGGCCTAAATTGTGTTCACAGTATTCGTTAGGTCTACTGTATTCAACACCCGTCCATCGTAATTTCTTTTTCCAGAAAAAGAAGCAATAAGCAGTTCATCGCGGAATATCACAAGTCGCCATGACTTTCCCTAATAAAGAATTTGATCCTACAGTGTTCTTTCTTTCCCAGAGAAACGACTAAAACTGGCTCTGATTGCCAATGTACAAGTATTATTCCAGGCGAAACCAGTCTGCTAGGAATTTATTTCGATCTGATAATATTCTGGCTGTTTTGCCGGTAGTAGGAGCAATGGGATTCTTCTGCTTTGGCCCTAGAAACCAGTTCTTTTTCATACACGTCTGAATACCAATTTCCGAATTTCCAACCTTGTCGAAAGGAAGTAATTGTTCGACTGCCTATATACGTGGGAGCGTTGTACATTATCATCCGGTCGATATCTATAGATCTGTATACTATATCGACGGAATAATTTAATTTGAAATAATTAGTCGCTATCTTTCGTGCACGGAGAAAACGTACGTAACCAATTTCTCTTAATACTATACAGTAGAGCGAAGTAATTCCTGAACATACCGGTTCCTGTTATATTGCAAACTCATGCAGAAACCCGGGACGTCCGACTGTCCGGGACTAAGATGTGATGATAGCCAGCAAAACAGCGATTGACGATACTGAATGAGAAAAGCATCCAAGGGCCAAGAACTGAATTGACTACATACTCTGCTCTTGCTTATGTTGAAAATCGTCTTTGGAATTTGAATTCGAATGCAGGGACTTAATTTATACCTTAATTCGACCCTATCCACATATTCCCGGATCCGCTTCAGCTTTTTTTTAATATTAACTATAGAAAACTTTGTATATAGAGAGAAGACATCAGAGAAGGAATTTTTAGGCAATCCTGTTTCTTCAGAACAAAAAAGGGCAACTGGTTCTAACCGTGGACATCGTAGTCCGTTTTTCTGCCACAAAGAGGTTGTTTAATTGATGGAATGGTCAGAAAGCTTAAATTCAGCTAGTACATGTCAATAGAAACTTGGCGTTGTAACTCAATGACAGTGCAATAATTGAACACTACCCGTAGTCTCAAGCAAAACGAGCTCAGAGGGTCTGGGAAAGTGCCTCCAGAAACCACCCTTCTGGGTTAAGCCAGCCCCCTGCACCTCTGTGGCTCTGCGAGGCTTCAAGCAATAGAAGCTACAGCACACTACCCATAACCTCGAGCGAAGCGAGCCCAGGGGGTCTGGGGGCGTGCCCCCAGAAAACAGTTCCGGGATTGGTTTTGCAGGGGGCCAGCCCCCTGCACCCCCGTGGCTCTGCGAGGCTTCAACGAATAGAAAGAATAGAACACTATCCATAACCTCGAGCGAAGCGAGCCCCGGGGGTCTGGGGGCGTGCCCCCAGAAGTCAGTCTGGGTTAGGTTAATTTTTATATGATGTTTCATGAGCCGCACGGGGGTGGGATCGGGATTTAAATAAAATTGGGAAGTAGCGGAGGAGGGACACAGCGTACGCTGGAGAGAGAGACTGATACATGCCGCGGGAGCTGATAGCGCCGCTGCGGTTTGGGGTGGTGGAGCCGAACCTGTACCGGGGGTCGTACCCACGGCCACACAACATACGGTTCCTGGAGCGGCTGAATCTGAAGACGATTCTGTCGGTCACGCCGGAGGGCTTTGCGCCGGGGGACCCCATCTACGAGTTTGCGCAGAAGAACGGGATCGAGCTGGTGCACATCGAGTGCGCCGGCGCACAGAGCAAGTCCAAGAAGAAGCGCGGGGTTCCGCTGTCGTACTCGGTCGCCATCCGCGCCGTCGAGTACATGATCAACGCCGACTATGCCCCCATGTACGTGCACTGTCTGAATGGGTCCCAGGTCACGTGCCTCATCGTGGCGTGCCTGCGCAAGCTGAGCTTCTGGTCCATGGCGGCGATTGTGGACGAGTTCCTGCGACACTCGGAGCACGAGGCCGCCGACCAGTCCTTCGTCCAGGACTTCCGCGCCGAGATCGCCGTCCCCAAGAACGCCGCCCCGTGGATGTGGAAGGGCCTCAGTCGCATGGGTGTCGTCAAGAACCACCCCACCCTCAAAATCCACGAAGACGACGTCAAGCACTCCCTCGCAGAATCCACCTAACCACTGCCTCTTTTGCATACTACACATACTTACAAGACACAGACCCCCCGGACCTCGGCTGTTGTGCTCTTTGTAATCCAAATATATCTCCGGTATATCTTATGTCACGTCCTGGTTTTCTGGGGGCCTGGGCTCGCTTCGCTCGAGGTTATGGGTAGCGCTCATTTCTTTCTATTCGTTGAAGCCTCGCAGAGCCACAGGGGTGCAGGGGGCCAGCAATCCTAACCCAGAACCGGTTTTCTGGGGGCACGCCCCCAGACCCCCGGGGCTCGCTTCGCTCGAGCTATGGGTAGCGCACATTTCTTTCTATTCGTTGAAGCCTCGCAGAGCCACGGGGGTGCAGGGGGCTGGCCCCCTGCAATCCTAACCCATAACTGGTTTTCTGGGGGCACGCCCCCAGACCCCCTGGGCTCGCTTCGCTCGAGGTTATGGGTAATGTTCTATTCTTTCTATTCGTTGAAGCCTCGCAGAGCCACGGGGGCTAGCCCCCTGCAAATCTTAACCCAATATTTGTTTTCCGGGGAACACCCCAAGTCCAATGGACTTGCTTAGCTCGAGGCTATAGTATTGTTTGATTGTTTGTATTCTTTGCAGTCTCGCAGCTACGAGGCCAGTCAGACCGATACTGACTATAGCGAGTTATATCAATCCTAAAGAATCGACCCAAGAGGGAGCTAGCCACGCAATACCCTAAAAAACACATATTTTAATGGAAGTTCTAAACTAAGGTCCTAGCATGTGTTGTAGTCATAGACGTACTGTTTACACATTACGGCGCACTACGTGGCGGTGTTCATGGCACCGTTTGAGTATTTCCCCAAACATTTTCCAACATATTAACACAACCACACTTAGAACGCTTACTAACCTTAATTGACGATCGCGGTATGAACACAGGGAAGTATGATGGATTCCGGATCCTGTAATACCTCTGATATATCAAACTCCAAGAAGCATGGTACTAAGAACCGCGAAGAGTACCCAGGAGTCTGGAAATGTGCCCAGAAACAATTTTAGGGACTAGGATATTGCAGGAGCTACTTCTGTGCACAGCGCACACAGTATGGGACAGGTCAGTGAATTTATATATTGCTAACAGCTACATTTCTTGATCAGTCACAGTAAATCGGCTGCTGAAGAAGAAATGGTTCGCATGAGTGTCAATGTACTGTGTGTCATCTTATTATCATAATCAGCTAGTTGTGATTATCAATTTTTTTAAAATGTACTTAAAAAAGGTGATCATGAATATATAAAACTGAAGCTAGGTTTCCGGTCTGTGTTGCCGGCTGATGAAATCGGCCCATGTATGCAAGAAAATAATCAACTAAATCAAGCTACGCTAAGAAAGCAGTGTAGCTTATATACGATAAATTCACCCGTTTGTTACTAAAGCCTACCATGGTCAAATAGAACTAATCGAATAGAGCACGTTTGCCAACTCTGGGTTCTGCGAAGCTTACTCTTAAATCTTTGTATCTAGGGCCTGCATGCCTGCTAAGAAATGGCTGTTGAGCGTGCAGGGGTCTGGCCCCCTGCAAACCTAACCCAGTAGTGTATTTCTGGGGGCGCGCCCCCAGACCCCCTGGGCTCGCTTCGCTCGAGGCTATGGGTAGAGATACATTCTTTCTATTCGTTGCCTCGCAGAGCCACGAGGGTGAAGGGAGCTGACTCCCTGCAAGCTTAGCCCGGAACGAGCTGTTTTCTGGGGGCACCCCCCCCCCCCCCGACCCCCAGGGCTCGCTTCGCTCGAGGCTATGGGTAGTGTTCTATTCTTTCTATTCGTTGGAGCCTCGCAGAGCCACGGGGATGGGCTGGCCCCCTGCAAATCCTAACCCAGTAGTTTAGTCGAACAGGACCCTACTACTTGGTGCATATTTGTTCTTTTCCAGAAAAGAACCAACAGCGTTAGCTCTGCGAGGCTTCAACCGACAGGACCCTACTAATTGATGCATGTTTGTTCTTTCGAGAAAAGAACCAAAAGTGTTAGCTCTGCAAGACTTCAACGAACTAATTGATGCTGGTTCTTCTCTGCATGTAGCGAGGTTGCTCTTCACCAGTGAAATGGCTACCTGTCAACTGACAAGGCCGAAACTAAATCCAGTACTGAGCAAACACATTTAGGTAAGGAACAGGCTACGAACTGTAAACACCTATATCTCGGATAACTATTAATTAGCCCATTGTTCACGTGAGCCGACAGTAAGATTTCTTTTGGTGATAGGTGATAAATAGCGTAATTTTTACAGAAACCCAACCTCTAGCTTGAGCCCAGTTATCAATACAATTACTTAACGCACAGTCAAAATATCAGTGTTCAATTTTCTCTATGGCTCGGTTTTCTGGGGGTACGCCCCAGAAAGCTGTTCCGGGATAAGATTTCCAGGAGGCTGACCCCCGGTGCTCTGCGAGGCTTCAACGAATAGAAGCAATTGAACATTACCCCAAGCCTCGAGCGAAACGAGCCCAGCTCCGGGTTAGAATATGCAGGGGGCCAGCCCCCTGCACCCCCGTGGCTCTGCGAGGCTTCAACGAATAGAAGAAACTGAACATTGCCCAAAGCCTCGAGCGAAGCGAGCCCTGGGGGTCTGGGGGCGTGCCCCCAGAAAACAGAGTTCTGGGGTAGGTTTACGACGTTTCAACGAATAGAAGCAATTGAACATTACCCAAAGCCTCGAGCGAAGCGAGCCCGCGGGGGTCTGGGGGCGTGCCCCCAGAAGACCGAGCTTTCAAGATGTGGGAGGGATTTGTTAGTGTAGAGTAATATATTACAGAGTATGTTTCGTGGGAAGGGTCATTCATTAATTAGATTCTTGGGCGACGGCCACTGGGGCTTGTTGTGGTGGGGCGGTTAGTGGTTTTGGTTCTTCGGTCTGAAGGGGCTGGGGCTCCTGGATGGGGTCCTGGAGGCCCATGGCGCGGAGGAATTCCTTGGCGTCCTCATACTCCTTCTTCTGGCGGATGTCGGACCAGTTGAGCTCTTCGGCCATCACCTCGACGACACGTGGCAATGCCTCGTAGGCCGCGCGACAGTTGAGGAACGCCAGCCGCGTGCGGCGCGCGAGGAAGTCGACAGCCGTGCGCGCGTACTCGTAGCGCACCGCGTAGACGAGCTCTCCGTCAATGAATGGGTAAGGGGAGAGGATGCGCTTTCCGCGCGTGGCGGTGGCGTAGGGGGCCTCGGCGGTGCCGTTGCCGGAGAGGGGTGTGGAGAGCTCGGCGACGGTGAAGGCCCGTGTGCCGTAGTTTTCGGACAGATGACGGGCCACCTCCGGATCCAGGTTGTATTGCTGGATCAGGTCGATGTAGCGGTATGGGGTCCAGTCGGCGGCACCCACCAGCTGCGTGGTGGCGGTTTTAGAGGGACCCGTTGGCTGGAGACCGAAACGGGTGACACACTCGTCGACCGTCTCCTCGGCCATTTGACGATATGTGGTCCATTTGCCGCCGGCAATGGTGACGAGGCCGGAGGCGGAGGTGGTGACCAGATGGTTACGAACAACGTTCTGGGAGCCACCGGCAGACATCTTCTCCGGATCCATCACAAGAGGTCGGATGCCGGTCCAGGCGGCAAGAACGTCCTCGCGACGAATGTCGGCCTTGCCGCGAATGTACTTGCGCACGTCCTTGAGCACAAAGTTGATCTGGTCCTCCTGGGGGACCGGGTTACGTTCAATGTCGCACGGGTCGTCGGTGGTGCCGGCGATCGTGGACCCCTGCCATGGCAGGAAGAAGAGCACCCGTCCGTCGGCGGTCGCAGGGTCGAGCAGTCCCATGTCCTTCGGTGTGAGCCATCCAGGGAGGATCACGTGAGTGCCGGAGGACGGAGCGACGATGGACTGGCAATTGGGATCATCCATCTTTCGGAGCGAGTCGCAGAAGGGTCCGGTGGCGTTTACGACGCACTTTGCGCGCACATTGAGCTGTTCACCAGTCTCCAGATCAGTGGCTGTGAGTCCATTGATCTGGCCGGACTCGCCCTTGGTGAGCGCGTCGACGTTGCAATGGTTGAGCACGTCAGCGCCCTGTTCGACAGCGGTGAGCGCAATCGACACGTTCATGCGCGAGTCGTTGTGCGAGCCGTCGTAGTAGACGACGGCGCCCTTGAGGTTGTCGTCATACAGCATCGGGAACTTCTCCAACGCCATGGACCGGGTCATCATATATGACGACTCGAGGTTCTGCTTCCCCGCCAGCAGGTCGTAGCACTTGACACCGACCCAGTAGTAGGGCAGCTGCCAGTACTTGTACAACGGGATCATGATTGGCAGCGCGAACGACAGATGCGGGGCAATGTCCAGAAAGATCTTGCGTTCCGCCAATGCCTCCTTCACCAGCTTGTACTGGTCATAGTCCGCATGCCACACGGCCTTCTCCAGATATCGCACACCACCGTGTACAAGCTTGGTGCTCTTGGAGGAGGTGCCGCACGCAAAGTCGTCGCGCTCGACGAGCGCGACCTTGAGTCCTCGGGTGGCCGCATCCAAGGCAACCCCCGCGCCGGTCGCACCCGCCCCCACGACCACCATGTCGTATTGTTGGGTCTTCTTCAATCGGTCCACCACCTGCTGACGAGAGGGTGGCGCACGAGCCTTCTCGCCGACGTATGGCACATGGACGCCCTTCTCCTCCTTCATGTAGTTGTATCCGCCCAGGAACGCCAGCGCAGTCGCTGCGGGCACCACCTGGTAAGCGCGGCGGAAGCGAAGAGCCTTGCTAAACATCTCTAACAACAAGGCAGCTAGCAACTGACTATAACTAAAAGCTTCGTCGTGTTGTGGAAGAGGAAGAAAAAAAACGTGTCGGCCGAGCGTTGCTCCCTTATATAAGTGAGTGGTGAAAAAAAAAAAGTAAGTATTAAAATCCTCCCATTTCGGAACCCTATCCCCCCCACTCCACTCCAGCTTCCCACCACACCCTAACCCAAACGAACAGCCAAGATCGATTTCGGATTAATTCTTCCTCCGATGTCCCCCACCGCCATCACCACCTTCCCCCTGGACCCTCTGGTCGCTGTTTCTCTGCGTTGGCCTGCCCGTCCATCGTCCTAGCCCCCATATGCACGTCCGTGCAGGAAGGTGCCTATCTCCCTCGGTCCCGATCAAAACCGTTGTTCCAGCTCTGACTCTTCCCGCGCTGATCATCGCCACCCCAGACACTTCGCCGAGGCTCCGGCACACAACACTACGCCCCCAGACCCCCAAGGATTTGGGTAATGTTCAACACTCTCTATAGCTCGGTTTTCTGGGGGCACGCCCCCAGACCCCCGGGGCTCGCTTCGCTCGAGGCTTTGGGTAATGTTCGATTGCTTCCATTCGTTGAAACATCGTAAACCTAACCCAGAATTCTGTTTTTCTGGGGGCACGCCCCCAGACCCACGGGGCTCGCTTCGCTCGAGGCTTTGGGTAATGTTCAATTGCTTTTATTCATTGAAACATCGTAAGCGTAACCCGGATCTCTGTTTGCTGGGGGCACGCCCCCAGACCCCCAGGGCTCTCTTCGCTCGAGGCTTTGGGTAATTGCTTCTATTCGATGAAGCCTCGCAGAGCCACGGGGGTGCAGGGGACTAGCCCCCTGCAAATCCTAACCCACTATTGTGTTTTCTGGGGGCAAACCCTCAGACCTCCAGGGCTCACTTCGCTCGAGGTTATGGGTGGAGGTTGAAGCCTCGCAGAGCCACGGGGGTGCAGGGGGCTGGTCCCCTGCAAATCCTAACCCCGAAGTGTGTTTTCTGGGAGCACGCCCCCAGACCCCCTGGGCTCGCTTCGCTCGAGGTTATGGGTAGTGTTCTATTCTTTCTATCCGTTGAAGCCTCGCATAGCCACGGGGGCGCAGGGGGCTGGCCCCCTGCAAATCCTAAAAAGTGATCTAGTATGTTAGGGTGTTTTCGGGAATGGTTTTGTTTTACGATAATGATTTGATGATGATTTTGCTAAGTACGGAACGGATTAAATTTGAATAATTTTCGTTGCCTCGGCTGAAGAGAAGTGCGAGCGAATATTTGTCGGTGCATGCGCACGCGTTGGGTTCCACGCCACGCCGCCGGGGCGCCGGTTGGCTTGGGCTCAGGAGGTTGACTCATTGCCAAGAATTAAACATCGTGTAGCTATAGTTAGTTAGTGGGAACATACAGAGTATATATATGGGCCCCTTCCGACATTGTATTTTTCCGGTACGTAGTTATTGGGTATATACACGTGGGGGTCTGTATTGCGCGTGAGCTATACAGCATACAAGTTCGGTTTATACGTTTTGTATGCACGACCGCCGATCTGTGCAACTCAGGCACAATCGATCGCAGGTCGTGCATATCGATCGGTTGATTAATTTGGCAAAGGGAGGGCCATCCTTCGATATCAAAAGCCGCCTTAAATACCGTAATTGGTCACCAGAGGCCAAAAATGGCTATGCAGCTACGCAAATTGTTGTCATCAACCAGCCACGTTCGGCACTAGTCCAATGCACCCCCACGCGGGGAGTAAACACCCCACCCCTGATTTTAAAAAGCCGTTATCAGGCCTCTCCATCACTTTTGAGGCTCACCCAGGACACTTATGATGCGTATAATGTTTTCTGGGGGAATGCCAGACCCCCTGGTTCGGCTTCGCCGAGGTTTGGGTTAACAAGAGTTTTGTGAAGCAGAATAAACTTCTGCTTTTTTTTGATGCCATTGAAGATATCGATAGTGATTTTTGAGGGCACACCCCAGACCCCCTGGGCGGACTTCGCCGAGGATTGGGTTAACAAGTCTCTGAATTAACGCTTTTGCTTCTTTTTTTGACATCGATAGTAATCTCTGGCAAGCCTTCAGACCCCCAGTAAGACACCACTTCTGGGTTAGATTTGCAGGAGGCCAGCCCCTTGCACCCTCGTGGTTCTGCGAAGCTTCAACGAACAGTGAGGAAACCCCCAAGGTCGGCTTCGCCGAGACTTTATATAACAAGTCTCTTCTGCGTAGCAGGACTGACGTTTTGGTTTCTTTTTTGGAAAAGAAGGGCGGCACCCAACATAGGATTGTGCTTGGGACCGTTTTGCCGAGGGTTGTGTAAAGCAGTTAGTAGGACTCCCGAAAAACAAGACCGCAGAGAACTTTGGTTTGTTCAAAGGTTTTTAGGTGTTCGGGACGCTGAAAAGGTAATCTATAATCACGAAATGTAACTTCAAAATCTAAGCGAGGGGGCAGTGGCAGTTTGTGGAACTCGAAGTCCATAGGCTTAGATTAAGAAACCTTTGAGCTAGATATTACACAATTCGGATGACAACAGCTCTTTTCAGGTTACAAGTTTCAGTTCGGCACTCTAGAACTGCAAGTTGACGAACCGCCGTCTTCAAGGCGCCTCGTTTAACAGTATTATCGACCGAGGTCGACAGCCAGGCATCCGAAAACTGCAGCGAGTATCTACCCTACTGATTATAGAAGAACTAACTGCTCTATTAAAAAATATATAGATATCGATCGATATCGATTTTTAATAGTTGAGGACGAAAAGGGTTAATTAAATCGTATACCAGAAATAAATTAACAATACTAGTTATTTAACCTTAACAGCAGCCAGCGTATGCACGTGGTTATACTAAATACCCAGGCCTAGAGGACTGATTTAAAACACCAGTCCATAATGGAGTAAGAGACCTTAGAACTTTCCAATATTTAACAGGTTCTGGTCGAATGATCTCATCAGACGCGATATTCTACTCTCAACACAAGATAGGCCACAGGTTATATGGCTTGTCGCAGAATTATTTCTAGGTTAAATTTTTTTTCCGTCTCCATTACATCAAAACTATTCCTCTTTTTTTTTTTTTTTTTTTTTTTTTTTTTTTTTTTTTTTTTTTTTTTTTTTTTTTTTTTTTTTTTTTTTTTTTTTTTTTTTGCCATTCTTCTGCTTGCAGACCGTTATTTTCACCCAAATATTGGCCCACCCTACGCTGGTCTGGGGATTTTAAATGTTAGTATTCTTTTCAAGAAGCAAAAGCGTTAGATCCGCTTCGCAAAGGTTGTTTTAACTCAAAACTCGGCGAAGCCTATCCAAGGGGTCTGGGGGCAGGCCCCCAGAAATCATTTCCTTGTCTAGCAAAAGCAGTAGTTCTGCTTCGCAGAATTGTTCTCACCCGAATATCGGCGAAGCCGACCCAGGGGGTCTGGGGGCACGCCCCAGAATACACTGGGTGTGGTAATATAAATCCAGGAGAAAGCCAAAGGCGTTATTTCTACTGTTCAGAATGTTATTTTCACCCAACCCTCGCTATTGGTCTAGGTTCCAGGGGTATTACCTATCTTGAAGCTGGTAGGAGATTGTCCTTCGATGAACCTTATATTTACATTGCATCATAAGGCTGAGAGTGGTTGTAGTAATAAAGGATGAAACGCAGACAATCTCTAGTTTTGGTCTATAAAAGAGTGGAGGTGCTCTAGCCAAAGATGGCATCGAAGTTGAATCGTCCAGTATTTCTTAACAATGGTTGCTCCACAAAAATATCTCTTGGCTGTCTTGTCTTCTCTCGCATTGGTGTCTGCCTCTGACGACACTGAGCTCCTCAAGCGTCAATCTGCACTTTTGAACGGCGTTCATGGCTCTGTGATGAATAGTCGTCAACAGATTGATAAGCTCAACGCTGAAATTCGTGCGCATCCTGAAAATGCCGGAGCTATGATCGCAACTACGTTTGCGCAGGCCACCGATTCTCAGATCGACAACGCAATCAATACTGTTGCTGAGGCACTTGCTCCTCTCACTGGTGGCCTCTCCGTCGCAGTGGGCCGTGCAATCTTGGGCCCATTCGTCCAGTCAATCACCGATGGAGCTGAAGTCCTTATCGGGAACGTCATCGGAGGTACTATCGATCTGGTCAGAAACCCACAAATGATCATGAACCTCTCCAGATCCTACTCAAACCTCATCGCCCAGGCCGGAAGATATAACATCAACACTTCCCGCCTTCAGTCCATTCAAAAACAACTCCAGAACCATTTGCCAAAGCACTAGATTCGTACCCATTTAAACCAATTACATATAAACCTAAATTTGATTAAGCACTATACATTAGCATACAGTTCCTAATAAGAATGTACTTATAGGCTGAATGACTGCTCCTTTTTCAGACAAGAGCCAAAAGTAGAAACCCCGCAAGCCACCAGAAACTACTTATGAGAACTGGCATTCGTCTTTTCCAGAACAGAAGCGAAAGCCGCAGTAACTTGTTGGCGACAATTCCGACCCAAAGCCTAAATCAGAAGTATTTTTCTGGGGGCACGCCCCCAGACCCCCTGGGCTCGCTTCGCTCGAGGTTATGAGTAGCGCTCATTTCCTTCTATTCGTTGAAGCCTCGCAGAGCCACGGGGGTGCAGGGGGCTAGCCCCCTGCAAATCCTAACCCAGTAGTAGTTTTCTGGACGCGTGCCCCTAGGAAACATTAAATATGGTAATTGCTATTCTTCTTTTCCAGAAAAGAAGCAAAAGCTTTAATTCTGCTTCGCAGAAGGCTTGTTGGCCGAAAAAAAGATCGGCAAGCCGACCCAAGGAGCCTGGGGCGTGCCCCATAAAGCATGAGGAAAGTTTTCGGTATGATTCTATAAACATATTAATCTATGCAATTGGATAGTGGTGAGGTTATATTTTGGCGTTTGCGTTTGTCTTTGCTTTATCGTGAGTGCCGAGGACGTACTGTTTCTTGGTCTTTGGGTCGATGATTTCGAAGGTAAGGTGCGTGTAGCGTTTGGTGTTGCTTTGGACCTTAACAACAAAGGCAATTGTGGAGTTTAGGGGAATTGGTCTGACAAAGGTCAGGTTGAGATTTCGGGAGACACCAAAATCGTTGGTAATGGCAGCCAATACGTCGCTGCCTTCACTTGATTTTTTCCAATATCGGGGATCTGCCATGATGGCCCATGTGGAGATGTTGTCGGCCATGGTAGTAGCACATCCGCCATGCACAAAGCCCATCATGTTGTTCATCCATTCCTTGGTCTCGATGTGAAACTCAATCACCGGGCACACCTCGTTCACGTCCACGGATTCCACTCGAGCCATCTTCACAAAGTCTCCGCCCCACGAAGTGTCTCTCGCTGGCACCTGAAGGTAGCTGAACACCTCTCTTACTTGATCCAACGACACCGATGTCATACTTAATTCAACGGAAAAAACAAGGGGAAAAAAAAAAAAACGTTGCAGCTGCACGGGCCTTTATAAAATATC
>JAJMDO010000218.1:0-31730 GCA_030573635.1 Blastobotrys ciferrii
AAGCCAGTAGGTAACCTCCCAAGTGTTTTTTTTTCTATATGACGTGTTCGCACACATATTTTACATAATATCATCTTCTATTTATCTGTTCGACTCCTAATATATTTGTTTTCACTATAAACCGTCTTTTATTGTAGTGTGGGACAACCTAGGAAAGTAACAGATAGAATAGACAAAAGCGCTAGGACTAATAAGTTCAACCTGGGGGGCACGCCCCTAGGGAGGCCGTGGCTTGAAGCTTTGTCATAACTTTTTCTGAGCGAACCATTTCAACGTAATCATCCGGCTTCGTTCGAAGCTACGAGTAGAGTTCCATTTTCGTCCTGAGTATTGGGTATGATGAAGTACAGTCTCTTAGAAAGAACATTCAGGTTAAGGCACTCAGTCTGGCTCAAGTCTGGTACCCCAAATCTCGGCGAAGCCGACCCAGGGGGTCTGGGGGCGTGCCCCCAGGACCTTATCGTTAGATCATTATTTTCCTCTTGTTTTTAGAATGAGATACAGACCTTGCCTATGTGGGCGCCGGAGGCTAGATACTCAATTGCTTCTGGGGCCTTTTCAAATGGGAAAGCTCTATCAATTGGGATCTTTAGGCCTTGAGTCTCAGTAAAGCGGATGAGTTGTTGGGCCAACTCCTTGCTACCAACTTTAATACCTCTGACGGAGGCTTCCTTGACCAATGACAATAGAGCGATATCGGGCATTTGCTCTTGTTGGGCTGGCTGAAGTACACCGACAGAGTTGATGGTACCTCCTGTTGCAACGGCTTCAAAAGACTGGGTATAATTACCGGAACCACCATTTTCAATAATAAAATCTGCGCCTCCAGTGAGTCTCTTGACTTCCTTTCCCCATTCCGGGTTAGTTTTATAATTGACGCCATAATCAACACTATACTTCCTTTTCACCTCTTCCAATTTTTTGTCAGAAGATGATGTAATCACGGTCACGGCACCAGCCTTCTTTGCAATTGACAGGCCAGTCAACGAGACACCTCCAGTTCCAGTAGCTAAAACAACTTCACCTGGACGTAGGGTTCTACCTCCACCGTAAAGTGCGTTCCAACATGTAACGCCAGTGCAGACCAAGCTGGCCATTTCTTCCCAAGTCAGTTCAGCTGTTTTGGAAACCTTATTCAGAGCAGATGACGGCAAAGTAACGTATTCTAGTAGTCCACCATCAATTGAACCGCCTAGAGAATCGTCATCACGTTTAGCTACCCCTGAGAACTGCTTAATTCTGAAGTTTCCAACCACGCTATCTCCAATTGCAAAATCGGAGACGCTGTCACCTTTCGCAGCGACTTCACCAGCAAAATCAGAGAAAGGCACAACGCCCTCTTTAAAATCAAAGTGAGTTCTCTTGGTCAAAATCAAAATATCTCGGTAATTCAACGCCGCAGCCTTCACCTTTACCACTACATCATCTGGGGCGATCGCAGGAAGCTTCTCAGTCCTTAATTCTATATTCTTAATCGTGTTACCAGGTCCAACTCTATACACGCGTTGCTCTTTAGGTAAACTCATTGTTGCTATCTTCTGTATTCATTCTACCCTAGTCTTATATTCTTCATTTGATTTGTAATCTTGATTGGTAATCAATCGGACAGCGACAGCCGCAGCCCTGATCACGTGCACTGGGTTTCCCCAAAGGCTCCAGACACCTGGCTACCTGCAATCCTAAACCAGACTGACTTTTCTGGGGGCAAACCCCCAGACCCCCTGGGCTCGCTTCGCTCGAAGCTATGGATGGTATTCCGTTCGCTCCATTTGTTGGAGTCTCGCAGAGCCACAGATATGCAGGGACCCCCCCAGACATGATCCAGATCTGGTTATACTGTGGGCACGCCCCCAGACCCCCAGGGCTCGCTTCGGTCGAAGCTATGGGTAATATTCTATTTTTTCTATTCGTTGGCGTCTCGCAGAGCCACGGGGATGCAGGGCGCTGACCCCTGCAAATCCTGACCTCGAACTTACAGTTTCTGGCGGCCTTCCCAAGCTCCTTGGTCCCGTTTCGTGGATATTTGGGAAGTTTTGTGTGCCGGGGAAGTCGTTTTGGCTTCTTTTCCTGCAACATATGTGCTCTAGAATATGAATTTACTGGCTATAGGGTCAATTGTATCTTCGTACTTGAGCAAGTTCGCGGAGAGGTCCAGTCTCAGTTGATGCGGGCGATCTGCGGGGTGGGGAGTGCATATGAGACACATACTAGATTTGTTTGATTTAGATTAACGACGTAATATTTTTTTTCGATGTGAGTACTGTTAAATATGTTAATGTGAAAGCGTAGATACGCGATTACTTTGCAAAATACTGGTAGTCTGATCAGCGTTTTTGTAACAAATCCCGACCCAGCCATTTCTAACTACGCCAGGACCCATTCAGGGAGTTTGGGTGAATTCCCAGAATTAAACAGTCGACTGTGCTGGTCTTTTTTTGAAATTCCTCCCAGTCGCTTTTGCTTTTGGATCCTGGTGTTAATTTACCGTGGGTGTGGTGGGTTTAGGGTTTGAAGATCGACCGCTGATCTTGCAGATGCGCGAACACTGTGTGAGTCCGATTATTTTGTTCTGAACACAACATGGTCGAAGCTTAAAAAATAGATAAATATTAGCAGCGGATTAGGCTGTGTTTTGGCTTTTTTAAATATTGAGGGCGGTTTTATGAGCTTCTGGTGGAACTGGCGTGGACAAATTAAGGTTCGGTCCGTTTATTTACTGTCTGAGATTTGCATCTCCGAGAGGGGCGCCGCATCTCCGGCGGCTTTTCTATAGGTCAGTTATACAAGCTATTTAACAACTATGTACTAGGGTGCCGTATATCGAGGTCCATGGCGATCATTGAAATGTGTAATTGTGGGATATATATATTTTTGAGGTGTAGAAAAAGGTGAAATAGGTAATTTCGACTAGAAATGCGCCAAAATTGAGCCATGAGAGGCAGAAGATAAATTAGAGTTGGTCAATTTTTTGTTCGGAGTTGGAGAAAAAACAATGTCTTATGGGGTGGAAATTAAAAATCTAAACGGTATATTTGTCTAGAATGCGAATTCATGTCAAAAGAATACAAGTCTGGGATTGTTACTTTGAAACGCGTCCTGAGCCCGGACCCGGGATGAACTAAATCACGATATCACGCACAACTCCGGGCTGCCGCCTTGAACACGAAGTAAACAAAATGCGCTGCATATTGTATCCGGGCTTGTCGCGTCAGATTCGCGTTGGCAGATCGTGGATTCTCGGCCGAAATATGCTGGTCGCGGCGACGCGCGAGTGCGGCTCAAACAGGTTTTACGCGTCAAACTCGCGAACCTATATATTGAACCGACTCGCGTTTTTCCTAAATTCCTTTTTCCTTCACATCCACCATCGCGTAGACATCCATTTCTGTGTCAACAGCCAGTCTCTCTGCATTATAACTCGAGTGAGACATCCGTGAACTGAGTTGCAACCAAAAGAATGGACCATTTACCACCTTCTTCGCCAACGGGTCTACTGCCAGCCTTCAGACCAGAATACTCAAAAGGTGGTGATGTTATCCCGGACGACCATCATAATCAGTTGTTGTCTTCGCCTCCCGGATCTCCAATCCAGGAAGACGACAATGATGACAAACTCCCACCATTGAGGACGTTCTATCCGACGCCTTTGCCTTCTTCGAGTATTGGTGACCGCTCCTCGCCTGACCCTGGCCCGCCACCTGCTACTCTTCGTCCAGCTGGGCTGAGTAGCGTTTCTCAGGCGTTTGCGTCTGCTGATGCACAGTCTCGTTCTTTCACTGTTAGATCTCCTCTGTCGACAGTTGCCATGGTTCGTCTGCCCAAGAATGGGTCTACCATTTCAATTGGCCGTTCGTCAAAGTCGTGTCAGGTTGCTTTGTCCAAGAGCAAGCTCATTTCACGAGTCCATTTGAAGACGCGTTTTGATACCGAAAGCAACATGGTTATTGTTGAATGTCTTGGTTGGAATGGTGTCACGGTGGTTGTACCTACCTACACAGCCGAGCAATTGGAAAAACTCGACCTTTCTAAGGGCTATCCTACTGCTGAGGGTCAGAGTGATTATGATATCGTCAAGGGACAGACAATTCACGTCGAATATGTCCCTGGCATCACGTTGGATATTCGGGGCGAACGCGCGTTGATTGAAGTTGTGGATGACGATGTGAATGATGAAACTGAGGATGAGGTGTTTGATACTGATGCTAGCGACCGTGACCGCCACAACCTTTGTTCAAGTCCAGTCATCCGCGCCAGTGACATGAATACTGCTGAGGAAGCCAGCAAGGAAAACACCAACCCAGCAAGCTTCTCCGAGAAGAGGCAATCCAACGCCGGCGTCCAAGAAGAAGTTGAACAAGACGAGAAGACGAAGGAACAACAGGCGGAAGAGGTTGTCAAGGCAAAGAAAGTTGACCCGGTGACAGAACAACAAATGGCTGAACATGAGCCCACCTTTGTTAGCGAGAACCCGGTTGAGGGCATGCCAGCACGTGCATCTTCAGCTGTTCCATCAGTTCAAAAGCCAGTTTCTGAAGAGAAGGTTCACGCTCCATCAACCCAAAACGCTAAACCCACCGAGACTTCTGAAAAAGTGTTTAACCAAAAGTCGGCTGTAACGATTCCTCTAGCCGAACAACCGACAGCAACTGAACAGAAACCTGAAGAGTCCCCCGTGGAGAAAGCTGAAACTCCTGTCTTTTCAAACCATCCTTCGCAAGAAAAGTCTGAAGGAGCTCGCGTTGAACAGAAGGCTGGAGGAAGCACTGAGAAGAAAGTTGAAGAGCCTCGTGTCGAAAAGAAGGCCAGCGACCAGGGAACCAAACCAGTGCAACAATCTTCGAAACCACAGGCCAAGCAAAAACGCCCCTTGGAAGAGGTTCATGTGAATGAGAACCGTACCAAACGAGCGCGAAGCACTTCTGCAGCGCCATCTGAAAAAAGAACAGCTCGTTCCGTCTCCCTTGAACCTGAAGATGTTCCAGAACAACCAATCGAAGATATTGACCAAATCAACAACATCGTTGCCAACCACCTGGCTTTCTCTAGACTTGCATCCACCCCAATATCCATCATTCGGAAATCTAATGCCATGCTGGGCAAGCTCAGCCGAGCCCAACTCAAAATTATCCTCCAAAACCTACCCTGTGTCGGTGTAATTCCACGGTCCGGAAAGGACGCCGCCGGGAAGCCCTTGGAAGAGGAATACTACTACGCCCCAGAAGCTGATGAGGACGCCCATCGTAAAACAATGGTTCAACAAACTCGCGGTGGTGGGCTCAGATCATGCAGGAAAACTCACAAACAATACTTCTGGAAAAAACCAACGAAATAATCGGTCACCCTCTTCCTCTAATGACGACTGTTACGCATATATATTCTTCTTGGATCGCTTTTTGTAAATTCAAAATTCTAATTTGGTTACTTTCATTTTCTAGAACGCTGTAGCATTCATTTCTTTTCAGAACAAGCAAAACGCGTTGCTCTGCTTCGCGGAAGACAGACCCAGGAGACTAAGTAGTCGTCAGAATCGAACAAAAGAACAACCCAATCACGTGGAGTATTTCCCGGTCTAGAAAGAAAGAAAAAGTGTTGGTTTGCTTCTCAGAAGACAGCCGCAGAAGTGGGCCTTTTAGAAGCGGCCCTAAGGAAATAACTGATCAAACAGAACAAACAAGCTTTAACCACAACCTCGGCGAGGCCGACCTAGGGGGTTTGGGGGCTAGCCCCCAAGAAAACAATTGGATCGACAGTTTAGTGTTCTTTTCTCGACGAGATGTGAAGTGGAGGTGTTAGCCGCCGGCGGCGGACCGGACCGAATACAAGAAAGATCTACACGCCGCATGCGATGTGGCAACGGCACGTGACTTTGCACCATCATGAAATGACGGCATTAAGTATAAAAAGCTGGGGACCCCCCTATCAAAGGGATGTGCATTCATGTGGCAGTTACATGGAGCGCCACTTGGCGCGGCTGTGGCGGATTTTCACCTTAACATATTTAACCAACCTTTGTTCCCTGTACGGCCGTAGCAATATACGTGTCTTATTTTTTTCTTCCCGTATGTGAGGGGTAATTAGTCGGCGAGCAGCATTTTTTTTCTGGGTTCTCGGGACAGAGGTTTTTTTTCCGCCAATCAGGATGCGACTTGTTCCGAACACCGATACTATATAAATACCGGCTCCACCGCAACACCATCACACCACACTGGCATGCAAATATAGAAGGAAAATGATGGACAAGTTGGGCCGATATTTAGATTACAGGATACGCAACTTTTCCCCAGCATGGTTTGCTGCCAATATGGGCGTCGGAATCACGGCTGCCATCCTATACAAGTTTCCCTTTCAAGCTAGATGGCTGGAGATTCTGGGGATTGTGGTTTGGACTATTAATTTGGGCCTATTTGGATTGTTTTTCACGATGTTTGTGTTAAGATTTATTAGATATCCGGATCAGTTTTGGCGGATGCTGTATCATCCTGGACAAAGTGCATTTTTGGGTTGCTTGCCCATGGGGTATACTACTCTGATTAACATGGTTCACTACATTTGGGGACACAAGGCGTGGGTGCCGGTTTATGTGTTGTGGTGGATTTCTGTTATTTCTTCATTGCTCTGTGTTTGGGGAGTGGTGTTTGTCATGTTTTCATCACAGAAGCGCAGCATTGAGACATTGAATGCGACAATTCTTCTTCCAGTTGTGACCGTGGTAGTTTCTGGCGCTACTGGAGGCTTGATTGCATCTGCACAACCAGCTGGACTTCAACCATCAACCCTGATTGTCAGTTTCTTGATTTGGGCGAATGGCCAGGCTGTGGGCCTCAGTTTCATTGCAATTTACATGTATCGATTGTTGGTGAGTAATCTGCAGCCAAGGATGATCACCTTTTCCGTGCTTCTTCCAATTGGACCGTTGGGCCAGGGTGCGTTTGGCATTCAGTGCATTGGCCAGGTTGTAGAGGAGATTTTAAAACGGGATACGAACGTGGACGAGGCGGTAGTCGAGGCCGTGAAATATGGCAGCGTGTTCATTGCTTTGTTTTTAGTAGGATATGGCACTTTTTGGGTTGTCATGTCTGCACTGACTACATTATATCTCAAACCGACCCAATTTCACATGTCGTGGTGGGGACTCACTTTCCCACTGGGAACGTATGTTGTTGCATGGTACAAGCTTGCGGAAATTCTGCAAATCACCACCTTCAAGGCGATTGGTGCCGTGTTTGGTGTCATTGTGGCCCTGAATGTGGTTTATTGTTCAATTGCCTCGATCTATTATGCAGTCATCAAATCGGATCTCTTTGGACACGCCGAAGCAGAGACTTGGCCGGCAGAAAAGTCCGAGCAAAGTTCCCAAGAATCAAAAGTTTAATTTGCATCTCTAGATAGTAGAATATTAATTACTAACCATCCACTACTAGATATCTTCCCTGCGCAAGTATGTACTAGCTATAGGGCCCTACCTCCTATTTTCCGCGCGAGTATATATATATATGTTGCATTTTTTCATACGCAATAGCTATAGTACGCGCCATATATATATACGTACGCATAGCTATATAGGCATACATATATATGCATGAAGCTATAATAAGCTAGCTAGATCGAGGCCGGCGGTCGTACGTACGTATCGCGTACGTACGTTAATTATATATATATATAGCGCGCTTATATATATATATATATATATCGCGTTGATCACGTGATCTCCAGAAATTTACCAAAAAAATTATGTCGACACCAGCAGGACTCGAACCTGCGCGGGGAGACCCCAAGAGATTTCTAATCTCTCGCCTTAACCGCTCGGCCATAGTGCCTCGAACATACAAATGTTGGCCGTCAGATGTCTACGTCTCCTAAAATTTCTTAACTCCGATTAACTCCGTGGTTGACTTTCGAAGCCATATGGTTATGACTGGTGCATGAAAACTGGACTAATCTTTTCGAGGAACCAGCGCAACAGCCTTAGTAGTCGGAATTCGAAGGTCACAGCAACCCAAGCTACTCGTCAGCACTAAAGTGGAGGATAAGGTGTAGGAATTTTCTGCATAATTATTGAATTTACCATCAATTGAATGGATATGATCTCATATTAATTAGGTAAACGCGTAATCATGGCCCATGGGCTCTTAAAAAGGCAGAATAAGTTAGATTAAATGCCAAAAAAAAAAAGGCGTATGGTCATCAAAAGCAGTCAAGATGTTGGGAATCACACTAGACAAAAGACTATCATTCAAGGAGCATCTAATACATACAGAAGCCAAAGCCCTCCGGGACATTGGCCAAATCTGGAGGTTAGGGGGTTGATACAGAAGCATATCAGTTCAAGCTGTGCGTCAATTGTATTTGGGGTATATACTTCCAATCATTGAATAAGGGGGCACAGTTTGGAAATTCAGGGTGTCCGATACTGACATTGAATCACTACAGCAGGTCCAAAATGTAGCTTTACGGCGAGTGATCGGAGCGGTAAAAACGACATCTATCCAAGCAATGCATGTGGAAGCAGGAATCATGCCAATACGGTGCCGACTACTCCAAACGAAACTACGACTAGGGTCGCGGATACTAAACACAATCAGTCCAAGCAACCCACTGAGAAAGAAACCATTTCACCACCCCAAGGAACAACACTGGGAAGGATGAAATTATTTCTTGCAGAAAGACACGCATTTCGCCCTGCTGTCGAAGTGTGTTTGTCAGGGCCACCGAGGGAGAAACACCTGGTCCTGATGACGAAACTGCGAAAGAATGGAATCAACTAATGGAGAAAAGAAAAGAAGTGAAAAAATATTCAATTGATCAATGACAAGGAAACTACAGCAGAAAAGTGGAATCTGGAAAGAAATACAGACAAATTGTAAAGAACGCGAGGTGAAGGATTTACGTCAAGAGGTTGAGGATGTTTGACGTGATGAAATCCTGGCCAAGGTATGTTACAAGCAACCTAGTTCAGTTCCGAAGAGGTCATGCCTTGGTTGGGGGATGGTTTAAAGAGCGAGGGATCCAGAGAGATGAAGGTTACAACTGCGATTGTGGTGAACTCGAAACTATCCAACACATTATCCAGCAATGTCCCAAGAGGCAGAAGAAACTAAAAAAGGTACCCCGAATATCTGAGTTGTCAGTTTTATTGAATACCAAGGAAGACTTCCAAGCATTGGTGGAGTTTATCACGACTGGACGAAAACATGACACAGCGAAGCTCGAAGTGCGCCAAATCAATCAATCTAATAGCAGGAAGTTGGAAGCAACCCAGGCTAAATCACAGCAGGCTGATTCTTCTGAATCCGGGCCTGACTTAGTTGCTAACGCGGAGATGATAGGTGGAAGCAAAGAGACAAACAAGTGCAAAAGCACATGGAATGGAAAGAACAATCAGTAAGAAGTGTTTTCATGTATTGACTTAAGGCTGAATAGATCATAAAATCCTTTGAACATACAATTTGCTTTTCAGCCATGACCAGATACTTGGGGAACAGTTACCAGGGCGTGGACAGAGCTATGGCTAAAGGAAAAGCAACGGCCCATAAGATAATTGAATGTTGAGAGTAACTCCAGTCCCCTAGGTCTTCCCCGCAGCGTTATATGTAGGATACCTGGTCAGCGATAAAAGCAGGTCGATGGATCAACCTTGCAATCAATGATAAGTTGGTTAAGTGGTAGAATTAAACTAAATTAAGCATGTAATTAATATACTAAAATATTAATTTATACTTTATAAGCACAAACAAAATCGGACCGTCTTGAACACCAATATATGTTACAGCGCCACATAGTTTGCTAGGTGTATCTTTTCGATTTAATCGTGTTTGACCAGTTCTAGAGTTACAACCTGATAGTTTGCGATGATTCTTCGACGCTTTGTGGGCAAGCTACGGAATTCAGCTTTGGAGACACCATATTATACTGCTAAGGCAACCAGCAGAGTAATGGAAGACCAATTCCATATTAAAAGCGAATTATAAGAAAAAAGGACGAAACAAGGACTGTGAAAGCAAAAGCGCAGACAGGGAAATATGGGACCGCATAAACCTTGCAGGCCAGCAGTCTGAAGTTTGTCTTCTTTATCAGCCCTTAACACTCTAGCTCCTAACCCCTCTGGGTTGGGTCCGCCATTTTGGGGATCACTTATCTTCTGCGAAGCAGAACAACGCTTTTTGCTTCCTTTTCTGGAAAAAGAAGGGTACTATGGGAAAAATTATGACCGATATTATGGGTATAGCATGATGTAGAATCGCTTTTTGCTTCTTTTGATAGAATAGCGATGAATTGTAGACTGACAATGATACAATCGATGAGGATGTATTGTAAACCCATATATCTATTATCTGTTGAAGGTTGGGGCAGTATGTGTGCCGGGTATGGTGGTCATTAAAGTCTTGTTGTGATGATGATTAATGTTGAGTTAATCATGAGAGGCATTCAAGGGCCTTTTCGTTCAACAGGCCCTTATTGACGAGGTACTGGACCAGAGAGTGGACAAGCTGCAGCTGGTCCTCTGGCTCCAGGGAGATGATGGCCGATTGCAGTACCGTGCCCACCGACAAATGATGGGTTGACACAAACGACTCGTAGTAAAGATACGAGAAGAAGCCCATGAGGAACTGACAGTCCATACGGTCGGTGATACCGCCATGGCCAGGGATCATGTCACCAAAATCCTTGACCTTGAAGGCGCGTTTAAGGCCGCTAGCGAAGAAGCCGCCAAAAGGTGCAATCAATGAGGCAAACGTGGCCAGACAGATCACGTGCAGGTGGATTGGAGCGAAGGAAAAGGTCTCCTTGTGGAAGACCTGCTGTAGACTCGTTGGGACCGGGTAAGTCTGGGCCAGGAAGACCGGGTTGGGCTTGCATTGAAGGCCAGTGAAGACGTTGGCGCCGATCTCCTTGATTGGACAGATCATGTACTTGTATCGAATCAGGAACGATGACAAGCAGACACCGATGACGATGGTGCAGATCCAGGCGCCAATAAAGCCCTCAACAGTCTTTTTGGGCGAGATCTGGATGAGCTGGGTGCGGCCAAATGTGATTCCGCATAGATAGGCAAAAATGTCGTTGGAAATCACGAGCGCAGCGGGAACACAGAACCAAAAGAGACCAGCAAAGATGTTGTTCACAATAAAGTGGCCCTGGATGACGACCATGAGGAGCGTCATGTGCGTGATGCAGAATTGGGTGAATTGGAACGAATAATGGTTCTTCTCCAGCGAGTACACAAAGTACACGAACCCAATGATGTAGAGACAGTACGAAATGAACCTATGGTGGACGGCTAGCGGGAGAAGATAGTTGTCTACCAAGACAATGTGCTTGAAATAGTAGATAACCGACTCTCCCTCCAAAAAGTAGATGGTGGTGGCCAAAAAGTACCAATTCAGCGACCTACCCCAGGGCAGGTTCTTCTCTCTGGCCGGCTCGGTGGCCAGGTTGATGACCTCCTTAAAGGTCAGAATCTGGATCACTGCCACCAGGCCAATAATCCACACATGCCCCGCCCCGAGAATCGCGAAAAAGCCAGCAATCATCACCAGCGTCCAAATCGTTCGCACGATAAATTGCTGCTTCTTCTTCTCGTGCTCGTTATTTACAGGAGCTGCTGCCGCCTTCTCCGCAGCAGCACTACTGCCGCTGCCTGTTTTCTTCTTCCCCTCTGCCATGTCGATAGGTACAGAGAAAAACTATGTGCACATCCACTTCGTTGGGGAAGTGGAACTGTCTTCACATTCGTCGGCCCGACACATGTGCATCCATGCACCACCTTATTCTCCAGATGCCGTACGCAAACACGGCACTATAATCAACAAATATTTCAACAATTGGCGCCAATTACCGTATATGCCGGAAAATTAGCCTTAGTTTTTGCGTATACCGGCCTTCAAGTGGTTCAATCAAGCTTCTTTTGGGAGCACGCCCCCAACACCCCAGGGACGGCTTCGCCGGATGCCAAAAATGCGTTGCGAATTAGAACAATGACGTTTCACGCTTTTACTGGAAGGGAGAAGAAGCAGAAAAATATCAGTTGTCTGAAGACTGTTAGGTTCTTTTTTTTTTTTTTTTTTTTTTTTTTTGGGGGGGGGGGGGGGGGGAGGAAACGCCCCAAATCCGTGGGATGCCTTCGCCCGAAGTTAGGCAGCCAGGAGCTCGGGATTTAACGAAAGGGAGAGTATAGTTTGAACAATTCGCTGGTCCCCAATATCAGCTTTAGGAGTAAAATCTAGGAATTCTAACCAATGTTTTACTTCGTTGTGAATAACAATGAGATTGACTTGTTTCTAATTTATGATGCTGCAGCGTGGCACTTGATCACAGAGCTTGGGGGACGCAGGGAGTATAAACAGGAGGTTCCCGCTAAGTTTTATCTCCTCTCTACTGTTTGAGCCCATCATGTCAAGTCTGTTGGTCAAAAATTCATACTTTGACGGCACCATGCAATTCAGGGTATCGAGATCCATGGGAACATTGAAGTGTTCACCATTTCCCCAAATTGGTTGTTGATCAGTACTGTAACTGCGTGCGTAGTTAATAAGGACCAAGGTTTATAATCGAACAAGTCTATCTCTCACACAGAAGCTTATGGATGTCTGGCACCACGAAAATCGTACTAGTATATGTCTCATTGCCTGCCTGCTAAGTAGTTCGAACAACGATTTTTTTTGGTTCTTTTTAGAAATGAGTAGAATGCACAAACTCTAACAATGCTCTCCAGACCAGCCAGTCTCACTTATTCTCTCCGAACTTTGTGTACGACAAAGATACATGCATCTATCATAGATACCTTTCACTTCTTTGTTAGGAGTGGATTCTGTCAAAACACTAAGGTCCGGCCGGCTATATTTCATAAGCGCGTGCTCACGAACCACCTACCCAAGTTACTTGCGATAGCTAATTAACTTAGAAGCTGGTACATTGAGGCTACGTATACCCTATTGGAAAATAGAACGTCCACGGATCAGGTCCATTGCATTAATTTGAAAATATATATAACTACTATGGATACAAATTATACGCAGGCCTTCAGCTGACTCTTAACAAACTCGAAGGTATACATTAGGAGAATTTCTCAATGTGCCTAAGGAATGAAGATTTTCTGGATTCACAGACTCTGGAATCCAAAACCAACGGGCTAGCGAAGTAAGTTTAAAGAGGAACCCTATTTATACGTTTTTCTACGACCATACAGCCGACTGACCAGAATTTAGATATGCTTCATGCAACCGATCCTAAAAGAGGCCAAAAACCGATAAGCAAACGTGCTCTAGTATTGCTTTATCAGCCTTGCCGATCAGTATGTAATATAACATAGTTCAGTTCTTTTTAAAAGCCTTAGTTTGATCGACCTCAACATTATACTCCAAGAATCAATCTACGAATCAGGTAATATACTTGGAACGAAATTGGATCCAATACATTTATCTTTTCCCCGGCCGCAGTAGATTCAAACCCGAATTCAATCACAGACCTGTAAAACTATAAAACCGGTTAAAGGGTTCAAGGCACGAGCCAACATATATGCAAAACGCTTGTTGTCATAGTGGTTTTTATTCCAGAAAAAAACAAGTAAAGGGCAGTAGTTTAGTGTTTTGCATTCAGAACTCGGCGAAGCCCACTCAGGGTATTTCGGAGCTTGTTCCCAAGAGCAACCTTTAGAGCATCCCGTAACAATTGTTGTCATAGTATTCTTCATTTTCCAGAAAAAGAAGTACTAAGCGATAGGGTTTTTTCAGCAGTTTACAACTCCAACTCTCGGCGAAGCCGACTCAGGGGGTTTGGGGGCTTGCCCCCAAGAAGAAAGGGGAAGAAAGAGGAAAGGGCTGGGCATAAGTTTGAGTCATAGTTTACCATTAATTACTACAGGAGAATTTTTGATCTAGTATCTGGACTTAGATGGGGCAGCGACGTCGTGGTAAACTTCGAGAGGAGATGGCTCAAGAGGGGCCTCCTTCCAGAGGTTAGGAGTCAAGAAGCCGTAAGTGTTACCAATGGCGGCGAAGGTAGCCTTGAGGGTGTTCTCGGTAGTTCTAGTCTTACCAGAGGAGTTGGTGTAAGCGTCTTCGATACCGGCCATGTCCAAAAGCTTCTTGACGGCTGGGGAGGCAACGACACCGGTACCACGTGGGGCAGGGATGAGTCTGACCAGGACGGAACCACACTTGCCGGAGGTCTTGTTTGGAAGGGAGTGTGGCTGACCAAGGGAGGTACCCCAGTAACCTCTTCTGACAGGGATGACGGAGAGCTTAGCAATGATGATAGCGGCTCTGATAGCGGTAGCAACTTCCTTAGCGGTCTTGATACCGAGACCAACGTGACCGTTACCGTCACCAACAATGACGACAGCCTTGAATCGGGTTCGCTGACCGGCACGGGTCTGCTTCTGAACTGGCTTGATCTTCATGACCTCGTCCTTGAGACCTGGGAGGAACTGGTCGATGATCTGGAACTCCTTAACTGGCAGGGAGTGGAGGTAGACCTCCTCCAAAGAGGTGATCTTGCCGGCCTTCACGAGACGACCGAGCTTGGTAACTGGCTGCCAGCCCTTCTCTTCCTCCTTTCTACCGCCTCTTCGGCCACCACGGCCTCTTGGACCACCACGGCCACCACGGGCACCACCACGGCCGAAACCGCCACGTTGCTGTTGTTGTTCAGGCATATTGTCTGTCGTCGTACGTTTGTCGATGTTGAAAATTACTGGCCTTCAACCCAACTACTACCCTTCGTCGCGTCCTATTCTCCCAACCCCAACACCCCACAGTATTTTTCAGCACACCTCCCTCCCAACTGAAAAATTCTCGTGACTGCTATTTTAGGGCTAAGCCCTAACACACTCAACTCAGCCCGTTGACAACACCCCCAGACCCCCTTTGCGGAGTTTGGTGTGGGATTCTCCGCAGAGCCGCGATGTGTTTTATATGACCGTGTTTTGCTTCTTTTCAGACCTCTGGGTCGGCTTTGCCGAGAGCTGGGTATAAAACCAAGTTTTATAACTGAGAGCCACGAATGTGTCTTCAGCCTCAACCTAGCCAGGTTTTCTACTTTGTGGAGGAAGGCTACACGATTACTTCCTACTTAGTCGAGAAATATTGTGCTGTGGTCTTTTACGAACCAGAAGTGGCATATTTTGCTCCTTTTCCTGGAAAGATATATATGATTATTTTGTTGTCAAGCACCGGTTTTAAGCCACACTGGCTGTCTTTGTAAAGACATGCAATAATAAGAAGTATGTCAGAACCCCCGCTCTAGGATAATTGGATTTAGTGCGTAGAAGAATTAGAGAATTCGATAATCTGATGATGCCTGGAACACAATTTCCGCTTATTATATCTCTGACCGGCTGCTTGCTCCCTCATCCTGAGAAGTAAAACACTAGTTTGCTTCGCATAAAGTCGATCTTCCTACCCCAAACTCGTCGAGGCCGATTATTGGGGGTTCGGGGTCACGACAAGCTTTGAAAAACCAAACAATTAGTAATACTTGCTTCACAGATATTGGCCAATTATTAATGAGCTAGTACACAAGCTCTAATTGCATATATGTGTACTGCTGCAATATGGCCAGAATGTAGCATATATACGTGCTACGAGACAACTATACCCGATTTCGCTGCATTAGCTAACATTGGTAAAAAGTTTTACTTTTCAACGTGAAACTCCGAGTTTCAGAAAACTGGCCAAGTTTTACACAGAAAAGGATGAAAACGCTATAGGCAACTGCAAATATAACAATAAGGGAGGCTAGTATAGAATCTAAGGATACAAAAACTTAAACTTTGTTAACCAATTGAATTGTAAGCCTGGCTATTTATATAAAGTTTTTCTTCTATTTTACTAAAGATCGGTAAAACTGGTAGTTTGTCCAAAACATTGACTTGACACAGGATGTTTCTTTTCTGAATAACCACGCAAACCTTGACCCTGACTGATCAAAACAAAAAGCTCGTGGGTTTAAAACACACCAAACCTGTAAAGAATACAGCAGGTGTCTTTCAATAACTCTATTCTCAGCGCCAAACACCATTGTACTTCGCCGAATCAATGTATCCTTGTAAAACATGTCACAGACTTGGTACCAGCTACACAACCACAGCAGAACAGGCACAAGTTTCTTCTTTTCCCGAGAAAAATGAAACAAGTGTTTTAATGGACTGGTTTACGCACCGCTGGTTAGGTTAGAGTGTGAATACCATAGAGAAATGTTTCGCCAGACTAGAGTTCAACGAAATAGAGATGTCACTCTTGTTCTGAAATAGTCGACTTGGGTTATGTCTCGGATAAATAACGTGTACTCAGTTTACATTTGGATAAAAAACTATAGACCAGTTGATTATGTCAGATACGTCGAGTGTAGCTAATTTGCGGACATTCTTCAAGCCCCGAGGCGGGCTTTGTCAGTTATGTTAAGCTAAGAGGCAAAAACAGACTCTGTGAAGGAAGAAAACCCGTATGAAAAATATATTAAATTATTCCACTACACAAACTTTCCAAGAAAACCCCTTAAATTATTGGATTATTTTGGCGAGCCGCAAATCCACTTGGCCTTATCCCCCAATAAGGATTTCTGTGAAACAGAATGACGCCCTTTGCTTCCTTTTCTTAACAAGAAGAATACTATTATCCTACTGTTTATCCGATATTAACTAGCTCGTAACTACCAATTGGGTTCCTGAGGCACGCCACTACACCGAGGTTAGTGTATTATTGATCCTATTGCTGAAGCTTCGCAAAGTCACCAGAGTGCAGCGGCTTAACCCAACATGTACGGTTTTTTCTGGGGCCTCCCTCTCTGAAATCCTAGCTATATAGCCAACCCGGGACTGTTTTCTGGGGGCACGCCCCCAGACCCCCTGGGCTCGCTTCGCTCGAGGTTATGGGTAGTATTTTTCTTTCTATTCGTTGAAGCCTCGCAGAGCACGGGGGTGCAGGGGGCTGGCCCCCTGCAATCCCAAACCACTAGTAGTTTATCTGAAGGCATGTAGAAACCCCAGAGCCAGTATCGCCAAAGATCGGAAACCGACAGAGGTTGACGTATACTTGTTGTCCAAAAAGAAGCATTCTAGTTACGCTAGGTTGAGACTGAAGACGGCCACTTCTCATAGCTAGTTGTTACCCCACCGTTGGCGAAGCCCACCCAGGGGTCTGGGGGCTTGCCCCCAGGAACACACCATCAATTCATTACATATCCCTGGCGAAGTGCCAGTTTTCCTCTTTTTCAAGCATTTGACCTGCTTTGAATACCTTGAAAGGCGTATCTATGCCGGGCTATCTGGGGTGGGCAGGTCACGTGCACAGAATAATTTCATCATTGGAGGGACGGGGGTAGATTTCAGGGAGAGAATTGCAAGAGTAGTGAGATACTGACTTCTGGAAAATTCCTGAATTCGACGGAAGTGCTGTGACGTAAATGTTCCTGCATATATGCGTCATTATACATACTCTGTATGTATGCGTGATGATGCGGTGATCGTCGTCGGTTCATAGTTGCTCCCAAGACACAACGACTCTTTATATCTGTCACGCCACCCACCCAAAGTCACAGCTACACTCCATTCATCCACAGCGAACAAACAGAGAACACACAATGTCGTAAGTATCCGTCGATTGAACACTCCTCTGGCCACGTTCTTCTTTAAAAGAAAGGACGCAAAATCACCTTTCAGGGTCTACCTCCGGGCCCTCTTCAGGCATCCAGGTACCCACTATCGGCGAGGTCGACCCACGGATCAGAAAAGGCGTGGCGTTATCTTGCTGCAGTTACTGACTAGAGACAGATATGCCGAAGCCGCGAAATCTGGAGCTGCCGCTCCTAACGACGAGGACACTGCGCCCATCAAGAACAACCATGTGAGCGAGGAGAAGGCAGAAGAAGCCGCCAAGGCGGTGGAGGAGTTCAAGGACGAGTCGCGCAATTTCATCCAGAAGATCTTTGCGCGAATCGGCAATGGCCTGGCCAGCGCAAAGCGCGAGCTCAAGGACCCTAAGATTGCCACTCACGTGGTGTTCAACCTGGCCGCTGCCGGTGGCGTTGTGGCTGTGCTGGCCCAATACAACAAGAAGGGCCAGTTGCCACTGTGGCCCAATGCTGTCGGCTACGGCGTTGGCGCTGCCATCGTCGGTGCTCTTGAATTCTCCACAATTAGAAAACTCATCAAGCGAAACGACAACAAGGACTAATTCATTTACATAGTAAATTTATCCATCTCCACTCTCATCAACCCACTCTCCCCTATAACCCACAACTCCCATGAAAACCTAGCTATATAGCTAACCCGCAACTGTTTTCTGGGGGCACGCCCCCAGACCCCCGTGGCTCCGCTTCGCGGAGGGTTATGGGTAGTGTTTGATGAAGCCTCGCAGAGCCACGGGGGTGCAGGGGACTGGCCCCCTGCAATCTTATCCCAGAACTGGTTTTCTGGGGGCACGCCCCCAGACCCCCTGGGCTCGCTTCGCTCGCGGTTATGGGTCTTTCTATTCGTTGAAGCCTCGCAGAGCCACGGGGGTGCAGGGGGCTGGCCCTCTGCAAATATGTCAAAGGCAAGGGGCTCGAACTGTGGCGTTGGCCTTATGGTTGATACGCAAAAGACAAGACGTATAGTAACATATAAGGACCCAATTCTTCTAACGATATTCCGGCGCCCAGAGGAGAGAAAAAGAGAGTGGTTTGCTCCGCGCAAGGTTTTTTTTTATACCGAACCTTCGGCGAACTCACCAACGAGACCTGGGTGCGTGTCCTCAGAAAATTACAGTTCTGAGGTACTATGGTCTTTCGCGCCTGCATGGCTCTGCGAGTCTTCAATGAATAGAACGCCACCCAAATCTCGAGCGAAGCGAGCCCAGGGGGTCTGGGGGCGTGCCCCCAGAAAAAACGGCTAGGTTAGAATTTCAGAAGGCCAGACGCCTGTCCCCTGTGGCCCTGTAAATAGAAGTAGTAGTTAATACACTTGTCCGAACCTCGGCTAAGTAGATGCTTGTCCTTTGGAGGCTGGGATTGCCCGAAAAAAAAATCACATTGGTTATACTTTTGCGGGGTAAGGGAATATGACCACATGATGTAAACCGGACACAAAGGATATACTATTCTGTTCTGGTGTTTCCTCAGAAGGGAAGTAGACTGATAGATCGACCCAAAGCCAATCAAACCCCGGGGTATGGTAAACCTTTATTCTCTGCAAACAAAGACACCCTTCAGCATAAAGCAACCCAAAACAGGGTCCAACTTTCCACGAAGCTGCTCCTCACAGTTAAAGGGCTGATCCCCAGAGAAAGCTCAACGCCATGCCAAAAGTGGCTGCGCGGTGGCTGTGTATGCGGCTGTAACTGTTTGGGAGTGAGACATGACATCTCTGTAGATCTTTTTCAGACACCACATCTCAGTTTCGGTTCTCCAACTGGAACAAGTTTTCAGCAACTGGATACTATGCACACCGGTTAAACTAGTGCCTGCCAAGATACACTTCGAAAACTTTTCCGACAGTTCCTAACCTAGAATTGGTTCTGGGGGCACACCCCCCAGACCCCCCGGGGTTCACTTCGCTCGAGAACTGGTTTCTGGGGGCACGCCCCCAGACCCCCTGGGCTCGCTTCGCTCGAGGTTATGGGTAGTGTTCGTTTCTTTCTATTCGATGAAGCCTCGCGGAGCCACGGGGGTGCAGGGGGCTGGCCCCCCGCAAACCTAACCGAGAACTGGTTTTCTGGGGGCACTCCCCCAGACCCCCTGGGCTCGCTTCGCTCGAGGTTATGGGTACTGGTATATTCTTTCTATTCGTTGAAGCCTCGCAGAGCCACGGGGATGCAGGGGGATGATGGGTGGTGGTTTATTCATTCTATTTTTTGGAGTCTCTAATAACACATAAAGATGGGGTTCGGGTTCGAGATATTAGAGCGGGTCAAAAGGAAACTAAAGCGCTACTACAAGGATTAACACATCTGTTCCAACGCCCTCAAACGTTGAATTCAGCTACAATAGTACGTAGTATACGCAGACTGCTTCCAAGCATTTAGATTCTTCTTTACTTGAATCACATCGTTCACCTTTAACCGAACCGATCGCGAAAATGTTTGCAAGACGGGTAGCACTTTTTCTTGGGGCACGCCTCCAAACCCCTTGATCGGCTTCGCGAGACTCGGGTCAGCGAAACATGACGATATAGATTCTAGTTTAATTTTCTCTTCTGAGAGGAACAACATAATTCAAGCTTAGGTTCTAATTGCACATGCATGCAATTTAATGTAACACTACAAATAAGCTCGGACCTCTATAAATTAATACTTGTCCGGACGAGTGCAACAATGAGGAACAGATCAAAGCCTTCTTTTCGTACCATCAACACCCCTAAACAAGGCAAGAATCATTCATCAAAAGGAACCAAAAAGCATTGTTCCCTTCGCGGAAGTACCCTCCCCCCCAATCCTCGGCGAAGCCGACTCTGGGGGTCTGGAGGCGTGCCACCAGAAACCAGTTCCCCAACCTCGGCGAAGAGAACCTAGTTCGGTTTGCACCCCCGTGGCTCTGCGAGGCTTCGACTAATAGAGAAAATACATCGCGAAGCGGACCACGGGGACTGGGAGCCAGAAATTGACTCGGAGAGCGATAAAATAATAACTTTGGAAACCCACCAAGAGGTTGGGGGCCATGCTTTAGACAAGGCCATCGAGCCAATTGATTTGTTAAATCTATTACATTAGAGCCCTGAATGTCGAGTCAAAATATTGTATATCAGTAATTTGAAAAGTCAATTGATTCTTCTTTTTCCAGACAAAGAAGCAAAAAGCGTTGTTCCGCTTCGCAGGAGTATCTTTTAACCTCGAACCTCGGCGAAGCCGACCCAGGGGGTTTGGGGGCGTGCCCCCAAAATCAGACTATCAGCGGAATCATCCGCTTCGCGGACGTATCTTTTACCTCGAACCTCGGCAAAGCTGACCAATGGTTTGGGGACGCTCATTATCTAGTTAAATCCGAAGTTCCGTGTCGAAGCGGAGTTACGGATGATGTGGGCCAAGCGAGAAGGGATGTAATTGCGGAATTAGCTCTGGAATAATTACCCAGTTTGGAAGTGGGTGCGCGTGGGTAGATGGCATCGTCATCGGCATCATCGTGCATGGAAGGATATGTAGAGAAGAAAAATGGAACGCGGGTGATTGGCCGAAAAAGCTGCATAGAAACCACCCGGCCACGGCCGAGCGTATACACCGATGGTCAGCCGTTTCCGTTTTTGCCGTTTATTTTTTCATCTCATGCACCCGTCACACGCCTGTTTATCCGATCTGGAACCAGATTGTCGATCCCGAACCTCGGCCGCGCGGCCCGCGCTTATTTTTATCCACTTCCTCCGGCCTTCGTATAACGCCACAACGCCTTCCTCCGCCTCTTCCCGATCGCCGTCCCAACAAAACAAACTATGCATATTTCAGCATATACTCCACCCCCTTCATACAACCGGCAACTCGCATGCATACACATATACCCTAACCCACACATCCTCTGACATGTCACTCCTGATCTCATTAATTGTTCTTTATCGATCTAGAAAAAGAACTAATTAAAAAGCATTTTTCCGCTTCGCACATAAGCAATTGGTTTGGTGATATTCCTTCTTTTTCCAGAAAAAGAAGCAAAAAGCGTTCCGCTGCGCGGAAGAGCTTATGCTGGCGATTGGTTCAACTAAACCATTCGCGTAATTAATAAGCGACTAAGCAGAACAATTGACTGCCAAAAAGAAAAAAAAAACTAACAACTGTTATAGAAGCATAACCAAACAATCGAACCAACCTGAAAATAGAGGGAAAAAGAAGCAAAAAGCGTTGTTCCGCTTCGCGGAAGAGCTTATGCAAGCGATTGGTTCAACAAAACCATCCACGCAATTAATAAGCAACTAGGCAAACAATTGACCGTCAAAAAGAAAAGAAACGAATGGCTGATATAGAATCACAACCAAACAATCGAACTAACCTGAGAATAATAGGGCCTGGGATCGTTTGCTGTTACCCCTAAATCTAGCACTCACTCCGTGGACTTTGTACTTTGGCTCACTTAAAAAGGAACAACCCGTGCCATTCAAAGAGAAGGGCTTTGTTATTTTTTAGAAAAGAACCAAAAGCATTCATATGCACCTATTTTCTGGGGGCATGCCCCCAGACCCCCTGGGTCGGCTTCGCCGAGGCTATGGGTATCCCAATCTTCTACGAAGCAGAACAACGCTTTTTGCTAACTCTGCGAGGTTGCAACTAACTAGTTCTTTTTAAAAAAATGAATCAAACACATTGGCTCTGTGAAACTGCAACGAATAGGTTTTTGTTACTAACCTAGGTTTTGCAGGGGGCCCCTGCACCCCCGTGGCTCTGCGAGGCTTCTACGAATAGAACCAACTGAACTGCACCCATACTCTCGAGCAAAGCGAGCCCAGAGGGTCTGGGCGTGTCCTCAGAAATGATTCTGGGCTAGGTTGTAGTATTGTTCTTTTTTAATAATAGAACCAAACATTAACTCTGCGAGGCTACAACAAATCGAACGAGGTAAATTGGAGAACCAAACCTAACCCAGAATTATTCCTGAGGACACGCCCCAGACCCTCTGGTCTTTGCTAGATAGAGTATGGGTGCAGTTCAGTCGGTTCTCCTGAAAAACCTAACCCAGATGTAACTTTTCTGGGGGCATGCCCCCAGACCCCCTGAGCTCGCTTCGCTCGAGTTATGGGTACTGGGGTACTGGTATATTCTTTCGATTCCTTGAACCCTCTCCTAACCCAGGACTGTTTTCTGGGGGCGTGCCCTCAGACCCCCTGGGCTCGCTTCGCTCGAGGTTATGGGTAATAGTATATTCTTTCTATTCGTTGAAGCCTCGCAGAGCCACGGGGGTGCAAGGGGCTGGCCCCCTGCAAACCTAACCCAGGTGTGGTTTTCTGGGGGCACGCCCCCAGACCCCCTGGGCTCGCTTCGCTCGAGGTTATGGGTAATAGTATATTCTTTCTATTCGTTGAAGCCTCGCAGAGCCACGGGGGTGCAGGGGGCTGGCCCCCTGCAAAACCTAGGTTAGTAACAATGGATTACTATAAATGGCATGATGCATGGATAAGAATAAGAGGTGCATACAAGTCCGCGATTTTCAACGCTGATGCATGCATGTGACATAGCTGAGGAGAAGAGAGAAAAGCTGGGTTTTTTACGAAACTGAAGACGTCGCGATGGTTCTGGGGGTCGGTCCGTTCTAGAAAACCAGAATGAGACATGGGTGGGATCGACGAAATGCAGCACATCAGAAACTTGAGCGACCCTGAGTGACTTTGTTTGGTCTCGCCAAGTTGTGTTTCATCGACAGGACAGTCCAATGTCGCGTGTGTGCGTGCGTTGCGTGGCCACAAGTCAGTCAGTCGGTTCAGCCTTGTGTTCGTGGCTATCTGCGGTGCGGGTAGCGACCACCCGGTCCGGGTCAGGGCCCCAGACACTTAGGTCGATTGAGACAGATCGCTGACGTGCGATGACCTGCGCTCCATATCCATACATACACCCATTATATTTAATTGTTGCTGCATATACATTCCTCGCTCCGTGGTTATATTTAGACGCGCGCCACGTCCCGTCAGGTGCAGGCGTGCATGCATGTGGCTTAAATATGGAAACAAAGAATCAAGGCCCCCCCCCGGCCCACGGTAGCATCCTACCAGAACATTTAATCTACCCACCACCCGCAATGAGACACACGCGAGACCAGCATGAGCATTGGCATACATACACATACAGCGCCCACAGACAGCACACAGCTACAAAACTAACCGTGGTGGCAGCAGCCAGCAACACATTCCTGCCGACTCGGGATTCCAACGTACGCAGCCTCTGTGTCTCACACCCGAGTGGGATATGCACGAAAATCCGTTACCCGGCCACCCGTCCCAGGCGGCCGACGATCCGCGCATCGCACCAATCCAGCAACGAACCTATCGCCATCCATTCATCCAACTGGCCGGCGCGCATCGCAACCTCTCGTACCTGCTGTAGATCCCTCGTCTTCTAGAAAGACAACCAGAGACACACCCTTCCAAGGCCTCAAACTGTCTCCCATTGTCCACTTCCCTCCTAAAACTCAATCCCAACAACCTTCTCGCGCCTCGCGCGTACCTATTAATAACTACCCAACCTTCAATTCTAGCTACTCAGCATATCTATCCCTTCCTTCCAGAAAAAGAAGCATTAAGCGTACACACTTCTGGGTTAGGTTTGCAGGGGGCCAGCCCCCCTGCACCCCCGTGGCTCTGCGAGGCTACATCGAATAGAAAGAATATAAAACTACGTACTACCCAAATGAGTCCAGGAAACTAGTTCTGGGTTAGGTTTGCAGGGGGCTAGCCCCCTGCACCCCCGTGGCTCTGCGAGGCTACAACAAATAGAAGAATAAAACTACTTACTACCCAAATGACCCCAGAAAACAGTTCCGGGTTAGGAGAGGCTTCAAGAAATAGAAAGAATATACCATTACCCGTAACCTCGAGCGAAGCGAGCCCAGGGGTCTGGGGGGCGTGCCCCCAGAAAATCAGTTCTGGGTTAGGAGAGGAATAGAAAGAATATACCAGTACCCATAACTCGCGAAGCGAGCCCTGGGGGTCTGGGGGCGTGCCCCCAGAAAACAGGTTAGGAGAGGCTTCAAGGAATAGAAAGAATATACCGGTACCCATAACTCGAGCGAAGCGAGCCCAGGGGGTCTGGGGGCGTGCCCCCAGAGACAGTTCTGGGTTAGGAAAAATACAATTGATACAATCGCGCATTGCGCGAAGTAGTAGAGTATACATGAAGGTACATGTATATGTACATGATATATTTAGAATTACGATGGAAGCGAGAGAAAGCTAGTTAATTAGGAGGAGGAGGAGGAGGAGGGGGAGAGGAGAGCAATTGGATGCATGAGGGGGTATAGGGTAGGGTGGGATAGGGAAGCGGAACCGGCCGGGGGGGTCTGGGGCGAGTGCCAGAAATTGGGACCGAGAATCGGCCGAGGGGGGCTGGGGGCGTGTAGAGAGGTACGAAGGTTGGTTGTTTGTTTGGGGATGGGTACGAAGGGGAAGAAGAAAGGTATATATAATGGTGGGAGATTTACTTGGTGTGTTTGATTTTTATTTTTCAGTCAACGGTTGACGTTCAGGCACCGTAGTTTTGGATTGGGAGCTTTTGTGGTGCTAGTTGGCTTTGTTGATATTGTGAGCCGCAGGAAGTTTGTCGTTCGTTGTCGGTGAGAGAACAAAGGAGAAACAAGGAGAAGGATATTTCTTTTTTGCATACGACGATCTATCAGACACAGAGCGGGAGCGGGTGGTACGTGGTTCACATTTGGATAGTGGATAGCGAGGGAATTAGCGCAGAGTAGAGTACAGCACGGTACGGTGGAAGGAATTGTTTGTTGGATTGGCTAGTTCGGGGAGCGGGAATTGGTTTCTTTACTTTTTTTTTTCCTTTGTTTGGACTGAGTTCGTTCCTCCCAGCAGTTTTTTTTTTTTTTTTTTTTTTGAGATCCGCCGCCGGGGCGCCGATAGATTGAGCTACGAGCTAGTTACGGGAGTTAAGGTTCGCAGGAGATCGATCTATAATTTTTTCCCTTTGTCGGAGGTCTCTTTGTGACAGTAGCTATAGCGAAGGGGACATATTTGCTGGAAAAGAAACTTGTGTTGTTGTTGAGTGTGAGAGCGGGCGTGGTTTCTTTTTTTTTGGCTTTTGTTTTTTTGGGAGTTTTCTTTTTCTGGGTGTTTTCTTTTTTTTTTTTTTTTTTTTCTTACACAGAATTTTTTTTTTTTTTTCTGACTTTTTAACCAATCGGTTATGACATTTAAGAGTGCTAGAAACAACATCTCGCCTTCTTCGTCGTCCCCAGTACATGAAGAATTGAAACCTCCTTGCACGACAACAGAAATCAGATCTTCAATGACTTCGACAAGCACCGGATCAGATTTTCCGACGGTTACGGGATATACCAAGAACAGTGGTCCAGAGAGATCAAGTTTTGCAGTGTCGTTGTCCTGTCAGGAGCCGAACTCTAAAGACAAAATTTTAAAGTACAAGTACGGGCTACAATTTGGTTCGCATAGGACCAATCTACTCACTCCGCAGCAGAATCCCCAGCAATTAAATGAGTTTATGCTAACTGTCGACGTGCCTCTACGGCAGCAGGCTGATCCGGATTCCGCCAGCTATCGAGTATCCGTCGTGCTTGTGGTTTTCGACGGTGCCTCCTTCAAGGAGCTCAGCCAGAGCTATGTCTGCGACTTTACCTACGAGCAGCAACCACCACCTCCGCCACAGCAGCAGCAGCCTCCACCTCCGCAGCAGCCGTCAGTGAAGAATGAGAACGAAAAGCCCGAGGGTCAGAACAACAACTCGCCCTCCCAGACACCGACATATCTTCCTCTGCCGATAATGAACCGAAACCGCAGTGGCGGCCACATCCGGGGCTCCTCCTCCATTTCCTCCAGCATAGACGACCTTTCCAACATCTACAAGAACCCATCACCCTCCGCCTCGGCTGCTTATCCGCAGCAGCAACAGCACAACATGTATTATTATCCACAGCACTACCAGCAACAGCAGTACCCGCAACCGCCGCCACCGCAGCAACAACACGATGCCTCCGAGTATTACGACCATTCGCAGCAGCAGCAACAGCCACAGCCGCAGGCCCAGCAATTGCCGCCACCTCCGCAGCCTCCGCACCAGGACTGGATGGAGCAACAGCAGCAGCAACAACAACAGCAGCAGCCGTCAATGTACTCTTACGACCAGTACGGGGCCCAGTACCGTGGGGGCGGGGGGTCGGCCGTCAACTACGGCTATGTAGGCCGGCCACAACAACAATATGATCCGATGGGGGGTGCCGGTGCACCGCCACCGCCACCCGCTCAACAGGGTGGTGGTGGCGGAGGAGGACGCCACATGCCGCCACTGGTGCGAACCACGGCTCTGTCGCAGGCCGCCACAAGCCTGGGCAATCCACAGCTGACGGCCCACGCACCGTCAAGCGACGGAGGAATGCTGGCGTCACCACCATACCGGGCGTCGCTGGAAATCCTCGGAGACCTGGATCGTATGGCCCGCGACTGGACGGTACAGGAATGGCACGCAAAGCGACGCCTGGTCCAGTTCCGGCGGTCACAATCAGGACCAACCATCTCGGCAGAATTCATGCCACTGGACCCAGAGGATTACAACCAAAACATACCCTGTATCTCGTGCATCCACTGGGAGGAGCGGGGCGAATGCTACGTCACGTCGGTGGATTGTATTTATTTATTGGAACAACTGGTCAATACAAAGTTCTCCGTCGAAGAGAAGAACCGTATTCGACGAAATCTAGAAGGATATCACCCACTAACCGTATCCAAAGGTCGAGCTGAATCCGGCAACTTCTTCCGACTCATCATGTCCTTTTCTGCCCCCAAGCCACGCAACATTGAAAAAGACGTCAAGGTCTTCCCCTGGAAGATCCTCGGCCAGGCCCTCAAGAAAATCATCTCCAAGTACTCTGCTGACTACGGCCATGCTGCAATACCACCTCCACCTCCTCACCACGGAATTCCATCAAACCCATATGCAATGGCCATCCCACGCCAACCACACCAACAGCTGCCTGGCCCTCCCCCTCCTCCACCCCTACAACAACCACCACAGGGCCAGCCACAGCCGCAACCCTCCCCTGGCCAACCATCCCCAATATCAGGTACTAACCCCCCAACTCAGCCTCCAGGCACTATCCCAGGCCAGTACAGAGCCGTGTAAATTATTTTATTTTATATTACATATATATAGTTAACTTATTGGATTCCCTCGACCTACCCAACTTCAGAAATATCCCCAAACCCCATCGACTTAGAAGCTAGTATTTCCTAACTTAGGTGTAGTTTTCTGGGGGCACGCCCCCAGACCCCCTGGGCTCGCTTCGCTCGAGATTATGGGTAGTGGTTCATTCTTTCTATTCGTTGAAGCCTCGCAGAGCCACGGGGGTGCAGGGGGCTGGCCCCCCTGCAATCCCTAACCCGTGCAGGAACGTTAGCTTTGCGAGGCTCATACGAGCAAGGAAAAAAAAAACCTTTGATTTCAACCAGAAACTAGTTTAGTGAAGAAAAGTCTGAATAGCTAGTATTCTTCTTTTCCAGAAAAGAAGCAAAAGCGTTAGCTCTGCGAGGCTCATACGAGCAAATAAGGAGACCTTTAATTTCAACCAGAAACTAGTTTAGTGAATAAAAGTCTATCGTTCAAAGAACTCATCACTCTAAGAATTTGAATGAAATCACCGACAAAAGTCCTTTCTTCAATTATACAGTACACTTCTTAACAAAGAAACTCAATGACAATCTACTGAACCTATTCAATAGAGGTAGAGACTCTCTATTTCCAATAGAAACTGACCTCTTTCAATCTCTAACAAAGTCCGATTGACAACATGTGTTAGAATATTAATTGGTCGTTTGGTAGTTGTGTGAACCTTCAGAGCCACCGCTTAAGAATCCTTTCAGCCCATTTAGTCTTAAGATTGTCAATGTCAGCCTCGCAGAGCTAACGCTTTTGCTTCTTTTCTGGAAAAGAAGAACACTTACGTCCCAATTAGTTTTATGGTTATTAAAAATCAGCCTCGCAGAGCCAACGCTTTTGCTTCTTTTCTGGAAAAGAAGAATCCTTCCAGCCCAATTAGTCTTATTGTTGTTAATGCCAGCCTCGCAGAGCTAACGTAACGCTTTTGCTTCTTTTCAGGAAAAGAAGAATCCCTCCAGCCCAATTAGTCTTACGGTTGTTAATGTCCGCCTCGCAGAGTCAACGCTTTTGCTTCTTTTGTGGAAAAGAAGAATATGTAGAGAAGGTTTAAATGAGTGGACCCTGGAGAGGAGAGTGCGGGGTAGTTACTAAGTAGGGACAAGTGCATGCATAAGACGATCAAAAACGGTTCAGGATGGTTGATTGATGGGATATTATTTAGGGGGCGGGTGGGATGCATGGGAGAGAAGGATTTGATTGGTGGGAGTACGGCTGGGAGTGCATGCATGGACGAGAGGGTGATGGATCGAGGGTTATAGGGTATAATATCGATTCAGATGCCATGTGGAGGTTTCATATATGCAGGTGGGTGAGGTAAAACGTCGGTCATGTGTGTGTGATGACCTGATTCAGCCACGGGTGAGAGATTTATGTTAACGAGTGTGTGACCGGGAGTCAGACCCGCTAATGCATCGACGATGCACGATGCAACGCAGGTAACTTACGTGGCGTGCGGTGATCGGCACACAGCCAGAATAAGGGGTGGCAGCTATAGGAGGTCAAAATGGCCTATTGGCGGCACCATGCCGTCGGCTGTGGACGCAACAGAGCGCATTGCTGTCCAGCCGACTTGCCCTCAATAGGTCAGACGCACAGCGAATCGAATGACCGCAAGAAAGGCGGGACACTTGCTGATCTGTTTAAAACACTCTTAAACACTTCCAAGACACCACCTCCCACGGCTTCTGTATACCCCTCTGGGTATAAGACCTATACCGAACCTTGTACACAAACTCAATTACTGATCCTGAAACTAAGTTTCATCATTGCCCTCGGGCCGTCGCTACCCGTCTTACTTCCCCTGGACCAATGCTTAAAACCGTACCTCCTTGAGTACAGAACCATGCAACTAATTGGGTTGAAGAGCTTCTTCTTTTCCAGAAAAGAAGCAAAAGCGTTAGCTCTGCGAGGCTCACGAATTGCAGGGAACCAATTGATCAAAAAGAAGTCCTTTCCAGGGAAGAATGCACACGAATATTTGAAAAACAATTGAACTAAGAGACATGAAGTAGGGTTGGAAAAATAAATGTGTTAATCACTGAGGACAAGTATCTATCCATTTTTTTTTTTTTTTTCTTCTGTTCATTGATCAACTTTCTTTTCGTTTTTTGTCGTTACTAAGAGGACGTTTGTTCTGATAAAGCGAAGGAGTATAATCTTGCATTTTGAAAAGAAGCAAGTAACTTAAAACTAGTATTCTTGTGCGAAGCGGAACAAACCTTTTGGTTTTTCTCAGCAAAAGAACAAAACATTACTGAACTACCTTTGCATTAATTCTACAGAGAAGAAGAACAAGTAGAAAAGTGACCTGTAGCTCTGTGAGGTTTCATCCAATAGAGAGAATAAACCGTTACCCATAACCTCGAGCGAAGCGAGCCTCGGGGGTCTGGGGGCGTTCCCCCAGAAAACTACTTCTGGGTTAGGATTTGCAGGGGGCAGCCCCCCTGCACCCCCATGGCTCTGCGAGGCTTCAACGAATAGAAAGAACGGAACACTACACATAACCTCGAGCGAAGCGAGCCCAGGATGTCTGGGGGCGTGCCCCCAGAAACTACTTCTGGGTTAGGATTTGCAGGGGGCCAGCCCCCTGCACCCCCGTGGCTCTGCGAGGCTTCAACGAATAGAAAGAATGGAACACTACCCATAGCCTCGAGCGAAGCGAGCCCAGGGGGGTCTGGGGGCGTGTCCAGAAAACTGAAAGAATAGATCATTAAAGCCTAGCAGAGCCAATGTCTTTGGTTCTTTCTTAAAAAGAGCAAAAGGCAGGGGTGGCTCAGTGGGGCTTAATCCATAATGAGTAAAGTCCTGCTCTTTCCGGAAAGAACCATAAGAGCTAGCTCTTGCTTCTCTTATTAAAGAAAGAAGAACACCATTCTATTCATTGTTGAGTCGCAGGGCTATGTTTTCGGTTCTGTTTTAAAAAGAACAGCTCTATCCTATTCGTTGCTGCCTCGCAGAGCTAATGTTTTTGGTTCTTTTTTTAAAAAGAACAAAACCCTTCCATTCGAATAAGAGGAGCTGTTCTTTTTTAAGTGAACCAAAGTACAAGTTCACGAAGTGGCTGCTAGGTTTAGGACTAACCACCAACGATCTAAGGTACTATATTTTCAAGTTCGGTTGAACACAGCGGCTCAGAATATAGGTTTATTTTTCAGTAGAAGAAGGTTTACGACGGGATATCTTTGACTCCAATTTCGCGACACTGTCCCTGGGGTTTTGGGATGTGGCTCCAAGAAAAGTTATGATAAGAGTCCAGGTTGGCCGGTTGTTTTAGTGCGGGTTTTGCTCATGAACGATCGATGACGTGTTTTTGATTTAGCCGTGCAGGGTGAAACTCAAATGAAGGTTAAGAGTTAAACTTTCATTTAGTCCTGAGTTTGTAAAAATAAAGCAGAGCTACGGGAAACCTTAGTTTAGTAACATTCTTTTTTTAAGGAAAAAGCAATGTAAAACTAGTTTCTTCAACCGCTTAAGCAGGCCGTCAGACGTAACCCATTTGGTGCTAGTCTTAGGGAGTGTTTTGGAACAACTGGCAAAAGAAAATAGTACGGGGCGAGGGCTTCGGCACTTTCGAGGACACCATGCATTTGGCTAATTTACTTAATTTAGTGTTGCATACCAGTAGCAAGCTGTCTAGCATGTATTATGGTTGAACTGTCTATTCAGTGAAGCCTCGCCGAGCCAAGAGGGTGCAGGGGGCCAGCCCCCTGAAATACTAACCCAAAACTGGTTTTCTGGGGCACGCCCCCAGACCTCCTGAGCTCGCTTCACTCAAGGTTATGGGTAATGGTATATTTTTCTATTCATTGAAGCCTCGCAGTGACACGGGGGTGCAGGGGACAGCCCCCTTGCAATCCGAACCCACGAGTGGTTTTCCTGGGGGCACACTCCCAGGCACCCAGGGAACGCTTCGCTCGGTAAAGGGTGATCTGTGGCCCTTTTGGAAGCGAA
>JAJMDO010000219.1:0-31282 GCA_030573635.1 Blastobotrys ciferrii
GTTCTGCTTCGCAGAAGGCTATGGGCGAGTTACCCAAACCTCGGCGAAGCCGACCCTGGGTGTCTGGGGGCGTGCCCCCAGATATAAACCCCACTAAGGGGCTTTCTTCTTTTCCAGAAAAGAAGCAAAAGCGTTAGTTCTGCTTCGCAGAAGTTTATGGCTACCCGAACCTCGGCGAAGCCGACCCTGGGGGTCTGGGGGCGTGCCCCCAGAAAACCAATCGCTGATAAATCCTCTTCTTTTCCAGAAAAGAAGCAAAAGCGTTAGTCCTGCTTCGCAGAAGTTTATCGTTACCCAAACCTCGGCGAAGCCGACCGTGGGGGTCTGGGGCGTGCCCCCAGAGATCACGTGATTTGACGGTCACGTGATGCTGATGTAAGAAAGATAAGCTCTGCTTTGAGAGTGCAATTGAGTGGTGAGTGAACTAATCCATTAATGCTAATCTGGAGGGATGTACGCCGTCTGCGTCTTCGGACTTGAGGAGTTTTTTGTTTTTGACCTGGGACTGCTCTGTTCGGACTCGCTTGGCCTGTTCGTTTCGGAGCTTTTCGTTGCGCTGGCGGAGCTTGTTCTTTCTGTGCTCGGTGTTGCCGCCGCCGCCGGCGGTGAGCTCGACGTTGATGCGGCGGTCGTTGAGGAAGGTGTGGTGCAGGCGGAGGGCGACGTTCATGCGTTTGCTGGCGTCGCGGCCCTCGAACTCGGCGAAGGCGAAGCCGCGGCGCATGCGGATCGCCTGGGGCTCGGCGGGCCTGAAGTGCTCCTCCACGCTCTTCTCGGACGCGTTGTAGGGCAGATTGCCCACAAACAGAATGAACCGGTGCTTCTTCTGTTTCTTCTTCTCGTCCGCCTCCCGCTGCTCGGCCTCCGCCCGCTCCTCAGCCTCCTCGCGCTTCCGCTTCTTCTTCGCCTGGACCTCCTCCTCGCTGATCAGCCCCTTCTTCCGCTGCTTGAACTCCAGCGCCTTTTGCTCCTTTTTGCTCAGCTTCTTGCCCGCTGCTGCTTCTTCGCCCATGCTTAATTCGTTATCTCAAATCAAACCCTCCCAATTTTTTTTCACTTCAAAATCTTATCGCGCGCTTCCCGCGTTGAGCCGCACGCTTATCAATCTGCTAACCAGCCCCCCCACGCCCCACGCCCCCTCATAAACTACTGCATTGTGCTTCTGCTAGGGAAAGGAATGCCACTAAATTGATGGTTTTCTGGGGGCACGCCCCCAGACCCCCAGGGTCGGCTTCGCCGAGGTTTGGGTAGCCCATAGCCTTCTGCGAAGCAGAACTACCGCTTTTGCTTCTTTTCTGGAAAAGAAGAGGATTTCTCGGTGGACTGGTTTTCTGGGGGCACGCCCCCAGACCCCCTGGGTCGGCTTGGCCGAGATTTGGGTGGCCCATAGCCTTCTGCGAAGCAGAACTACCGCTTTTGCTTCTTTTCTGGAAAAGAAGAGGATTTCTCGGTGGACTGGTTTTCTGGGGGCACGCCCCCAGACCCCCTGGGTCGGCTTCGCCGAGGGTTGGGTAGCCCATAGTCTTCTGCGGAGCAGAGCTAACGCGTTTGCTTTTTTTCTGGAAAAGAAGAAGACTCCTAGGTTGATTGTGCCCCCAGACCCCCTGGGTCGGCTGCGCCGAGATATTGGTTGCCAACCAGCTTTTTCGAAGCTGAATAAATGCTTTAGTGTTTTAGATATAAGTCAATCAACGTGAAAACTAACACGAATATCCACAGAGATACTTTATGGTTACGTCGTATCAAATCAACATACCTTAATGAATCTATTAAGTAACTTGCACTATATCGACAACATATCCATCCAATCCTCGCATGCAGAGTCAAAGAACCGTATTGGTTCATTCTTTTCGGTCTAGAAAGAAAATTAGGTCAACCTTGATATATAAACCGCCAGAATCACAAATAGCTTCATGGAGAGATCCGCAGGATCGAAAAGGTCCATAGTTTTCGCCCATACTCATGTGTAAACTCTAGTATGAAAAGCTAGCGCGATATATTGGATTTTTGCACCTAGGCAGCGTATATATTCTCCATTCCACCTAACCAGCAGGTTTTTCAAGGACGGAGACGGCGTTTGTTCTGCTTCGCAGAAGATTCATCGGCAACGCCGACCCAAGGAGTCTGGTGTATTTCCCTCAGAAATACAACCCTACAAAGCAGTTTCTTCTTTTCCAGAAAAGAAGCAAAAGCGTTAGTTCTGCTTCGCAGAGGATTAAACTTCACCCAAAACTCGGCGAAGCCGACCCAGGGGGTCTGGGGGCGTGCCCCCAGAAACCTCACCGCCGATGGCGTCCATTGATCGGTCGCTGTGACTTCTGAGAGGCCGGCTACCCATTGGTTTTCTAGGAGAGGATGAGGTGAATGAGTGGATCGACCTTTTGTTGGGGATGGTTATCGGGATTCATGCTTCTTTGTCGGGGTTGTCTCATTCATTGCCAATGAGGATATAGCTTGCCGGATGGCAGGAGGGCGTGACTTGGTTGGTGAGGATGAGGATCGATGATGGTAGGAGTCGTATGGTCTGTAGGAAAAAACAGTTGCGTAGGACAGATCAGATCCGTAGGAATATGCAAAACCCGCTGATGAGGATAAGATTGAGGGTGCATCTGAACTGAGGGATGGAATGGGGGAAGAGCTTCATTCAGACGTGTAATGGAAGTGTCCGGAGACATTTGTGTATGCTGGTGAAGGAGGCGGTGGAATCGTTGGTGGTGCATCTGTGGACTTTTCGTTAGTAGTTGATTCGTTTGTCGTCGTCGTCGTTGTCGTTGTCGTTGTCGTAGTGGTTCTCGTCAGCAATGCCCTGGTTCGACGAATACTATGGAATTGATTCAAGGAAAGAGGCAGGCATCCAAATTAACACTAATTGACAGAGTCACTATCACGTGATTACGTTGGGGAAGATTAAAGTTAAGCCAGCTATAGCAGTAAATTAGCCTGGCGACCATGCAGAACACAATATCTGTAAACCGAGGCACTTGCAATAAGAATGCGTCTTCCCTTAATTCAAGCTTCGCAGAGCTAACGCTTTTGGTTATTTTCTGGAAAAGAACATACCCAGCCTGTAGGAAGACCCCTGAAAACACGGTGTGGGTAAGACTAGCACCCTACATCCCTTGGCCCGGCGAAGCTTAATAGAGCACTACCTGTAACCTGGAGCAAAGCTAGTCCAGGACCTGTGCGTGCCCCAGGAAACAACACCCATGGTAGGATTTGCAGGGGGCCAGGCCCCCGCACCCCCGTGACTCTGCGAAGCTCCGATGAATAGAAGAAAAGAACATTTGACATTTAATCAGTTTATTATAGAGTCGCCAGGCGCACCCACTCTGAGCTAAACCCGGAATAAGTCACGAAGACCATTCCAGGTTCTTGTTCCAATATATAAAATTATTTCTTATTGTCCTTTCCGTTTCGTGTGCTTTTGCACTTGTTCATCTCTTTGCTTCCACTTATCATCTCCGCTCTAGCGGCTCAGTCAGACACGGATTTAGAATAACCAGCCTGCTGTGATGTAGTCTGGGTTGCTTCCAACTGCCTGCTACCAGATTGATTGATTTGGCACACTTCGAGCTTCGCTGTGCCGTGTTTTCGTCCAGTCGTGATAAACTCCGCCATTGCTTGAAGTCCTTTCTTGGTATTCAATAAAATTGGCAACTCAAGGTTCGGGGACACTTTCTTTAGTTTCTTTCTTTCTTTCTTCTGCCCTCTTGGGACATTGTTGGATAATATGTTGGATAGTTTCGAGTTCTCCACAATCGCAGTAGTAACCTTCATCTCTCTGGATCCTTCGTTCTTTAAACCATCCCCCTACAAAGGCATTTCCTGTTCGAAATTGAACTAGTTTGGTTCATGATGGATGTTCTTGGTTCGTCAGAGAAGATAACTAGATTTCTTCGGCACAAGGATAGTCAGTTGGACCAGATTCTAGAGAGAGCCTATGCGCTGTATACCGATGACCTAAAGGTTTATCTTCCAAGGAAGAACTCGGTTATTTTGGAGCTTTTGTTGGATAGAATTAGTAGTAATAAGGCACGGAATGGCGGATAAGCTTGTCAGTTTGGAAACCCATACGTTTGGCTTGGAAGAGTGTGAATAATGATACCAGAGAGAGGCTCTTTGTGAATCATGATTTATACATATTTTGGCTGAGACGTTTGATGACATGTGCAAGAAGGGGATGGTTTCAGATCAGTTGCTGGAGAAGATTCTGTCGGTGGTTCGTACAATGTCAATCAACGTTGTATGGAGTCGGCTGACGGCTGATAATGGTGCACTTTTCTAACATCATTTTTTTGCATGTGTTCAAGCTTGGAGCAGTTGTTGTCAACTGATTTTGATTGCTTGCGGCCAATTATCTCTGTGTGCATTAACTCGGGTCTGAAGAAAAGAACACCACCCATAGCCTCGAGCGAAGCGAGCCCAGGGGGTCTGGGGCCGTGCCCCCAGAAAACACTACTTGCGAGATAGATTTGCAGGGGGCCAGCCCCCTGCACCCCGTGGCCCTGCGAGGCTTCAACGAATAGAAGCAGTTGAACACTACCCATAGCCTCGAGCGAAGCGAGCCCCGGGGGTCTGGGGGCGTGCCCCCAGAAAACCAGCCGCACCAGAGGAATGTGGGTTAGGGTTGGGATGTGAGTCGGGGAGCCGACAAGCGGGAGGCCGATGTTGATTGAGACCAACCACCCGAGTATAAACAACGTGATTCAGGCTGTAGCTAGTTATTGATTAGTACCGGAGAAGATGCCAGCGCAGGATCTGCTTGCGAAGAAGCAGCAGAGCATGAAGGCCGTGGAGAGCTGGGACGCGGACTTTGAGGTAGACGAGGACTTTGATCCTGCAGTCTTTCAGTCGTCCGTGTCCTCGGCCGGGTCGTTCGCGGACGAGGGTCTGAACAGAGGGCTCCAGGGCCTGAGTCTGGACGCATTGGAAGAGAATGATGGCGTGTCCCGGATGCGAACCATCAGCAGGAAGGCCTCACGGCGCATTCTGAGCCGAGCGAGCGAGGCAGAGCTGACAGGCACGGTCCGAAGGCTCAACAGGAAGACCCACGAGGACGAGAGTGGCGATTTTGACGAAAGCACGCTTCGCGTCGGAAGCCCGAAGAAGCGGGAGCCCGCTAGTGTGATGGAGGAAACCTTTTTCGACCCCCCGACCTCCCCTCAGAAATCACGACCCATACCCATAAAGGAGAGCTTTGAAGACGGGTTCGAATTGGACGACGACGAGGCCGACCTCCAGCGACGGCTGCAGCGGAAGAAGGCCGAGCCCCATCCCGACGAGCTGGAGTCGTGGGACGACGAGAGTCTGGGCGTACGGGCGAGCTCCCGTCTCTCCGAGGCCTCCTCCTCCCTGTGCTCGTCGTCCATGGCCAGCGAGACGGACGACGACGACTTCCTCGACGGATTGCAGGTCCCAGAACAGACAGACCGTTTCCAGGAGATCCTCGAAGAACGCCAACGCGAGGCCCAACGCGTGGCAGAGCAGGAGGAAGAACTCCTTCTCCAGGGCAAAAAGTACGAAACCATCCGATCCACAGGCTCAGGAAACTCCCTCAAATCCCAGCTCGATCTCATGGAGTTCCAGGACAACGACGACGAGCTCGAAAACGACTTCCTCGACGGAATCGAGCTCACAGAAGAAAACCTCACCCCCGCAAAGGACCATCTACATCGAAATGTCAAGGTTAACAACAAACACACTCTCAAGTCCAAACCATCCGTCCAATTCGCACCAACCTCCCCCCGAAAAGCATCAACACCCTCCCTCCAGCCAAAAAAATCCATGCCAATCCTCCAACCCGACCTAAACCTCCCCAAAAAACCCCGCTCGCCCTCTAAGCCCGAGCCTAACCACTCTTCTGGGTTAGGTTTGCAGGGGGCCAGCCCCCTGCACCCCCGTGGCTCTGCGAGGCTCGTTGGGGAGGCGGAAACCTCGCGAAGCGAGCCCAGGGGGTCTGGGGGCGTGCCCCCAGAAAACCACTCTTCTGGGTTAGGGTTGCAGGGGGGCGTACCCCCAGAAAACCACTCTTCTGGGTTAGGGCGTGGGTCTGCGAGGCTTCAACGAACAGGATCCAACCTTGGCGAAGCAGAGAGTGCAGGAGGGCGTAGCCAGCAGAGACAGCAGCAGACGATGAAGCATAGAATGGCCTCGTCTTCGTTACGGCCTGTTCAGTCGATGGTTGCGATTGGTAGTGGCGGGAAATCGCCGAAGAGAAATTCGTCGGAGGCGCGGCTGAAGTATGCAAAGCCGAGGAATCGGGGGTTTGCCGATGGTACTGAGCTTGATCTGCTGGAGGAGCTTCCGACGGATGCTAGCCAGGAGAAGTCGTTTACTGTGACGCCTCGAGGCAAGGGCACTGGCACTGTGAAGCGACGGCCTTTAGACACGTATAAGGAGAAGTCTAGTGGACGGCCCAGCACTGTGACTGCGCACACAAAGTCGAGTGTGTTGAAGGACAAGTCTGCACAGGTGCGAAGGCAGCGGGATGAGCAGCAGCGACGGCCTCGGACTCCAAAGAAGAGTGCACAGAAGGGTCCTGGGCTGATACAGCAGCTGGGGCCTCCTGTGGCGTCGATTGTGGCGCGCGGACATAACGGAGATATGCACTTTAACCCGCGGAAGCTGATATGGGAGGGCAACGACGTGGAGCTGAAGAAGTTTGAGTCGGTGAACCCGAAGGGTCCCGGGCTGATTGCGTTCATCTCGAACAAGGGCGTGCAGGTGGTGGGAGACATGGTGTTTGACCCACAGAAGATGTGTTGGATCAACGTGAAGGAGGAGCAGAACGGGACCCCGGCGGAGGAGGATCCGTTTAAGGACGTTGAAGACCTGGATGTGTCGATGGCTACGAGCCAGGGCACGACACATCCGCAGTCTGCACTCTCAAGCGTTCATGGAGGAGACTTTGCAGTGGGAGATGAGTTTGATGTGCCGTCAGACATAATCAAACGCATGCAGCATGAGGACGACCGCTGGCAACGCAAAACTAAGGGCTGGTTCGCCCCTGACGAATCTTACGACAGAAAACACTTACACGAAATCAGGTTAATGGTAATGAAACGTTCTTAATAATATACACTCTAACAACTACGCGTCAGTTTTCTGGGGGCATGCCCCCAGACCCCCAGGGTCGGCTTCGCCGAGTTCTGGGTGGAAATTGGTCTTCTTCGAAGCAGAACAAATGCTTTTGCTTCTTTTCTGGAAAAGAAGAAAGCTATTGACCGGTAATGTTTCTGGGGGCACCCCTGGGGTCGGCTTCGCCGAGTTCTGGGTGGAAATTGGTCTTCTGCGAAGCAGCACAAATGCTTTTGCTTCTTTTCTGGAAAAGAAGAAAGCTATTAGACTGGTCATATTTCCGGGGGCACGCCACCAGACCCCCAGGGTTGGCTTCGCCGAGTTCTGGGTGGGAGTTGGTCTTCTGCGAAGCAGAACAAACGCTTTTGCTTCTTTTCTGGAAAAGAAGAAAGCTATTAGACTGGTCATATTTCTGGGGGCAGGCCCCCAGACCGCCAGGGCCGGCTTCGCCGATAGGGTATAAGCCGGTCTTCTGCGAGGCAGAACAATGCTTCTTACATCTCGAAAAAGGATATAGCTAGATAAAGGGTTGTTTTGAGGGTCAGCTGTATCGACTCCTGGGTCAAAAGGAGGTTTCTACGAAGCTGAACAACACTGTTTGCTTTTTTTTTTTTTTTTTTCTGGAAAAAGAAGCCTGTCACTAGATTAAGGATAGACGTAGTGGGGGCTAAGTCCCATAACTGTCTCTTATGACAGGCCCGAAAAAGCATCAATTATGAGATGTCTCTACTGTAAATTTCAACGAGAGATCGAATTTTCCGAGTCATTTCAACGATTTCTCAACAGTATTGCAGATAATCCCGTTCACCAGCACCTAGGAAAATATAAATCGGAAGAGATTGGAAACGAGTGCGGAGAATTTGGCAGAGCATCAGGAGGATGTGGAGGAAAACTGGACCCCATGGGTATCAAAGCTTCTTGCCAAATACAGGTTTCCATCTGCTGAACACTTTAAGACGTGCTTTGATCAAGTGTCAACTGACAATACCCAGAACCTCACTATGGGACTAAAGAACGTTATAGAACTGAGTCAAGGTACTCATCCAACCCGAACCCATTACGCTTAACGTTTAATACCAGTTCAATCAAAGGAAACAATATTGGAACCACAGTGAACCCAAATGACGCGAGAAATACCGAAGTTGAATTCGGTCTTACACACTCTGCGTGTCTATACGCCGATATTTACAACACGTACCTCCGATCTCTCCCCAAGTTCCAATCCAACACAGGTTTTTGCTTCTAAACGCAATTAAGTAACCATGCGATGTCGAAACCTTCTTCCGAATCGCCCATCCAATAGTCGTCAACTACTTCACATATAGACTAAGTGGGATACGAAGATGACGCACAACTCCTTGTAATCCAAACTCCAGGGACCGAAAAACATTACCGCCGACTACGACTTTTTGCCTTCAGAGTCAGGCTTGCAGGGGGCCAGCCCCCTGCACCCCCGTGGCTCTGCGAGGCTTCAACGAATGGAAAGAACAAACCACTACCCGTAGCCTCGAGCGAAGCCAGGGGGTCTGAGGGCGTGCCCCCAGAAAACAACATCAATGCTAGAGTTTGCAGGGGCCAGCCCCCTGCACCCCCGTGGCTCTGCGAGGCTACATAGAATGGGCCCATAGCCTCGAGCGAAGCGAGCCCGGGGGATCTGGGGGCGTGCCCCCAGAAAACAACACCTGTGTCAGGGTCTTGCAGGGGCCAGCCCCTGCACCCCCCTGGCTCTGCGAGGCTCACTACCCAGAACCTCGAGCGAAGCGAGCCCCGGGGGTCTGGGGGCGTGCCCCCAGAAAACCTCCACTTCGAAGCCTCGGTTGCATGCATGCACGGTGAGTTAGGGTTAGGGTTAATGTGCTGAAAAATACTGAGGGGGTGGGAGAGTTGGGAGTTTGGGAAGAAAGGGAAAGGGGAGGGAGGGAGTTGAAACGTCATGATGAGCGGAAGTAGCAGTAACGAGGGACAGCAGCAGCGCAACAAGGCGGCGGGTGCTGCTGGAGGGTTCCGGAAGGAGGCTGGGACGTCGATTCGATCCTTTGACGCGTTTGTGTCGGAACGACGGCTGCTCAAGACGCTCCCGATGAGCGTGATGAAGGGGGGGACCGTCGGGGTCGATGCGGACCATTTTGTGGCAAGGGTGCTCAATGGGCCCAGCAAACGTGAGCCGCTCGTGCACGCGGTCGGGGGGTTCCCGAACTCCGTTGAGGCTGCGCTCGACGCGTTTCTTGCGGCTCTCAAGGCCAACGGGGTCGCCGCCACGTTCGTGCTCACGGGTATTGATCGACCTCCGGAGACCCAGCAGTTTAATGCCGCGCTCAGCGCGCAGCGCATGCATGCATGGAGCCTCTACGACCGGGGGCAGGGGGAACAGGCGGTGATGGCTTTTGACGATGCTGAGCCGTACGACGTGCGGACCGGGCCGGGCGGCCGACGCATGTTGCTCCGGGCACTAGCCACGCGTGGCGTCGACTTTATTGTGGCGCCGTATCGCGCGGGCGCGCAGCTTGCATACATGGCCGCTGCGGGCTACGTCGACGCCGTCTACGGCTCCAGCGACGCCCTCCTCTACGGCCTGGAGCGGCTGATTACCGCCGTAGACCTTCGCAACAACAACAACAGCAACAACAGCAACAGCAGCACGTTCCAATGGGTGACCCGTCGGGCGGTGGCGGGGGAGCTGGGGATCCCCCCCGGGGGGGCCGGGGAGTCCCAACAACTGGTCGAAGCCGCAGTGGCTGCGGCGTCGTTCCCCCCTGTCGAACACATGGTACAGGCCCAGCCAGCGATGGGCGCCCCAGTGACGGCATTGCGCGCAGTCCAGGACCTGGCAGGGGCCCATGGGTCCGTATATGCGGCAGTGGTGGCGTATCCCGATAACGGCGGATATGGAGACCGATTTCGGCGTGAATGCGCGGCCGCGCGCTACCAACCGGTGCTGAAGGAGGACGGTCACGTGGAGCCACTCGATCCAGAGGGAGATCTCCCAAACGATGTACACGACGTGGTCGGGAAGCGGCTCCCCGATGAGCATCTCTTTTACATGTCACGTGGTCTCGTTGGGACCGAGCTTTTAGCCGCGCTCGCGCATGGCGTGTACATAGAAGAGACGCCACTCGATGGGGGGGAGAGTCCAGAGTACAGGGCGTTTGTGGCCGGTAGTCTGCAGGATGTACGGGGCAAGGCCCTGAATCTACTCACACAGACCATGCACCGCTACTATCAATACAACCAGGTGCGCATTCTCTACTGGTTTGATCCAGGCACTCCGCGGGCGTTTGCAAAGGTCGTTCCTCCGGTCTATTCTTCTGTGAGTAAGCGCAAGCTCCTATTCTCTTCTACAAACTCCCAACAAACCAGTGAGCCGCACGAGGTTTCAGCCGCACCTAATTTTTTGAGGCTGCTTATGGGGCTTTCGTCAGGGAGTATGACGACGGAGGAGGGGAAGCGGCAGTTAGAAGGCGATGCCTTGGTTGCTGGAAATGCTGGGTTCCGTGCGATGCAGGTTTTGGGTCTATGCGACGGGTCTGGGGCCTCGACTGGTGTAGGCAAGGCCTTGGTGGCCGGAGGCACGGGTCTGTCCTCTGACCTGGCGGATGCGTTGGTAATTGCGGTACTCTTGGTGCAAGCCTCTGCGTTCACGAGTGCAGCGAGCCACACGTCACTGGTAGCTCGAGTAGGGACGCTGGTTGGGCTCCGGCACAACGCGATTGGGTTCACCGGCCCTCTATCACGTGATTTACTGGCTTTCCACGCGTTTGTGACTGCCGAGGTGCAGACGTGTAGGTGGCTGGTGGAGGCGGCGCTCGTGTCGCTTCTGTGCAACGAGGAGGCGGACCGAACCTCGCGCAGCGACGACGAGTGGACGCAGCTGGGTCTGCAGCTGCCGTTCGGCTCTGTGCCCAACGCGGCGACCGGTATCGCCATCAAGTCGTACCTGGACGAGGTTGTGCACAACAACGGGGACGTGAATGGGGCCAAGAACACCGTCCGAGGCATGTTCAAGCACGCCGTGGACGTGGTGGGCGACGTCGACCGAGGTTTCAAACTGTGGGACGCACTGGTGACGGCCGTGCGAACCCTCGGCCCCTCGACTCCAGCCTACCAACAGTTCCTCGACGCTGACGCCTGGCTCAAAAATAAACGTTAATAATGCATTCTATTTATCTTTGTAACTCTTACAGATAAAAGCCTAACCTAGGAGTGTTTTCTGGGGGCACGCCCCCAGACCCCCTGGGCTCGCTTCGCTCGAGGTTATGGGTAGAGGCTATTCGTTGAAGCCTCGGAGAGCCACGGGGGTGCAGGGGGCTGGCCCCCTGCAAAACCCTAACCCTGCTGTTTTCTGGGGGCTCGCCCCCAGACCCCCGGGGCTCGCTTCGCTCGAGGCTATTCGTTGAAGCCTCGGAGAGCCACGGGGGTGCAGGGGGCTGGCCCCCTGCAAAACCCTAACCCTGTTGTTTTCTGGGGGCACGCCCCCAGACCCCCGGGGCTCGCTTCGCTCGAGGCTATGGGTAAAAAGCCTCGCAGAGCCACGGGGGTGCAGGGGGCTGGCCCCCTGCAAAACCCTAACCCAGGTATTTGTTTCTGGGGGCACGTCCCCAGACTCCCTGGGCTCGCTTCGCTCGAGGCTATGGGTAGTGTTTTTCTGTTTCTATTCGCTGAAGCCTCGCAGAACCAATGGGGATGCAGGGGGCTGGCCCCCTGCAAAAGCATAGCCTTGTTGTAGTTTTCTGGGGGCCAGCCCCCAGACCCCCGAGGCTCGCTTCGCTCGAAGTTATGGGTAAGGGGGTCTACACGTCGGAGCCTTGCAGAGCCACGGGGGTGCAGGGTGTTAACAGCGAAATCTGTTGTCCCAGTGCTAACCCTGGTGGAATTTTGATAACGGCTACGAGTCGATGACAAACTATACTGTATAACGATTCGTGAATGATGAGGATGTCTGAGTCTCGGTTTCATCGTGGCTGTATAACGACAACTGTGTGGTATGACGGAGACTTATTTTGCGTACAACTGCTTCAAAGTGTTCTTATAATGGCTCGTTCTGGTATATATTACACCTAATCGACTTCCGGCTTTCTGGACTAGCCTTCCGATAAGTTGAACAGCACACGCTCTCGAACTTGTTGGTAACCCCAGGGGATCAATCAATAGTTCTGGTGGCCTCTTGATCTGGCTGGTTTTACTCAAAACTTTAAAAACGCTGTGACACCAGGAATATTCTTTTGGGCCCGATTCACGTGTGTGAGTAGTTTTCTATTCAGCTGCCTCATAAAAGATTTTTCTTCTTCTTGTTCTGGCCGGGTAACGAGAGGTGGATATGTAATTTATGGACAGTCCGGGCATTTAGGCCTTAGCGGGACTGGCTCCGGCACTTAGGTCTTAGTAGATCTCACTCGATCACGTTACGCTTTCTTCATCACCAAGTCACCACATTCTGCACTGTAATCTCTGAGAGGAGTGATTCAATTGGGAAGTGCATATTCTAATTCCAACACAGGGGTTGGCCCTCTGCAAATCCTAGACCAGGAAGGGCTGTCCCCATCCGAGTAACGTTTAGGCTCTTAACACTATGTCGTGTCTGATTGTTCCTATGTGTGTGGCAAGCTGAAGTTGAGTAAATTGGTAGAAATTCAATCTTGCTTGGTAAAGTTTGATCTTTGCCGAATTGCCTGTGGTGATAGTGAATGAGAAGTTCGGGAGGGTCATCGGGGGCGAATTACATTCATGAAGCCACGGTGCCCTTGGAATCTGAGCAATTTATCTAATAAGAGCTTAATTTTTTTAGTTTTCACTCTCTAAAGTTTTGCACTGGCTGTGCGGTTGTTCATAGGTATGCTCACATTCGGAGAAATGGTCAATATTTGAGGTTCATGAGGCCGAAAACCCCCATCTAGTACGCCACTATAATTGGGCTCATTTTAGAGCAACTATATCCTGGCTTCCATTTTTTTCAGCAGCACTTTGGCTTGCCATAATTTCAGGTATCTATATGCCGGATTTAGCCCTAGAGGACTCTCAGATTCCGTCCAAAGGGGCAGGTATATTATCTTGTCTGAATTTCATACCTTTATACCGCAGCTGCAGAACTTGCACATGCACATGCATTATGTCCTTACATTTCTCAACGACGTAGCCTCTGTACATGTCGTCATTACCATGTTCAGTTTCAAGATTATGTCAGTAAATTTCCCGAGCACCGCTTTGCAGCCAGCAAGCGTTTGCTAGCATACAGCCAATTAGACTACTAAGCCCAGAACTCCTCGAGACGGGTCCAGGAGTCGGGAATGCCCCCGAAAACGAATCCTTACGTTAGGATTAACAAGCGGCCATACCCAGCACCCTCGTGGTTCTGCGAGACCTCAACGAATAGAAACAGAAAAACAGTACCCATAGCCTCGAGCGAAGCGAGCCCTGGGGTTCTGGGAGCGTGCCCCCAGAAAACAACAACTGGGTTGGGTATTTAGCTAGCCCCCTGCACCCCCGTGGCTCTGCGAGGCTTCGACGAACATAAGAACTGAACGCTACCCATAGCCTCGAGCGAAGCGAGCCCTGGGGGTCTGGGGGCGTGCCCCCAGAAAAAGCCGCAGCACAACTTTAACAGAGAATCAAACGAGAGTAGTTTCAGGTCGCTTTTTATGTTGACGATGACCCTTACTTGTATACACCTAGAAAGCCTCTGAGTAAAGTATTATTAAACGGAGTCGATGTTAGCTTTGGTTCAGCGGTGAATGAAGAGGATTGTTGGTTATATAGAGCCGAAAGTTCCCCACCATGCTCCCCGCTTCTATCCAATCAAACGAGCCGAATTAATCATGCTGGATGCCAAAAAAAAAAAAAAATGTAAAGGAGAAGCGAAGTCTTCGTCTTCTTTTACTGTCGGACCGAGGTGGGACACCAAACGAATGTGGGTTAGGGTAGTATATCGGGGTTCTGCCGAAAAATTCGGAGGGCCGAATGGGAGCTGGCGGGGATATTCCTACAGGGCGGGTAATGCCGAAGGCTGATGAGTTTTGATAAACACTTTTAATGGCGACACGACTTCCAGCGTGTGAGCGTTGTAAGAAACGGAAGACGCGATGCGATTCAGTGCTTCCGGCGTGTGCAAATTGTTCGAGGGCAGGGGTGGACTGTGTGACGAAAGATAAGGTGTTGGGACGGATGGTGTCTAGGAGCTATGTAGCTTCGTTGGAGGAGAACATTAGGCGTTTTGAGAGTGCGGATGATGGGCGGGAGCCTAAAAGGATGCGGGTGGCCGATGGGCCGGTGGAAGGGTCGCAGGGGTATTCTCCGGTCATGAACCAAAACAACTGTTCGACAAGTCCATCGACACAGTCGAACTCGTCTCCCTTGAGTGATGAGAGGAGCAGGGATGATGACGCCAATGGTGGCGGCGGTGGTGGCGGTACGATGGGACGACTGTTGGTTTCGGTACTCTCTGGTGGGTCGGTTGCACCACAAGTCAGTGAAGACTTGAATAATCAGATCAGACAGTATTCGAGCGCCATTACTGGTCGAGGGGACTATGAAGAGTTTATTGATCATGAGAAAAAGTCTATTTCAAGCTTGGGCCAGGAATTTCTCAAACAGTCGAGGGATTTGGTTACGAAGAACAAGGCCTCTGACATCACTGCATATGATTATGAGTTGGTGGATCGGCTTGCGCGACGCTACTTTACCTGGATGAACAGTGCGCACCCCGTGATGCATGAATGCCGGTTCTTTTTCTTGCTCCGACAGTATTGTGCGCATCCAAACAATGCCGCGTTGTTGGACAAGTTCCAGGTGAATATGGTGATTGCCATCTCTCTAGCCAGTATATCTAGGCCTCACTTGTCGACTTCGGAGATTGGTCGGGCTGCCCACGACTTTTTCAGGGTTGCAACTGACGTCAGCAACCAGATCATCTATGGCCATGGGCTCCAGGGTCTTCAGAATATTCTGCTGATACTGCAATATACGTTGTTGGTTCCCAAAGCGGGTAATCTGTGGCAACTTTCGGGAATGGCGATGCGGTTTGCAACAGAAATGGGTCTCTATACTGAGCCCAATCCCACGGAGACTATTGATCCAATCACATTGGATCTGCGACGGCGTATGTTTTGGACCTGCTATTGCATCGATCGCCTTCTTTCTACCACCATGGGTCGACCGACGTGTATAGCGGAAAGCCACATTTCTGTTAACTCTCCTTCCGTTATTGGTGATCGGTATATCACCGTCAACGGGATCCTCGACGGACCTTCATGTCAACTAAAAATTGCTCAAATCGAACAGATTCGGATTTGTCGTTTACAAGGGGAAATTCACAGTCGACTGTATGGCTCAACATCTCCAGAAAACACTCCTCAAGATGATTTGTCGAGTTGGAGCTGGCACATGTACGACCAGCTTCGTATATGGCGCAATGAATTTGGGCTGGCCACACCATTAATCACCAGGGAATGGGCTGAACTGCAGTTCCACATTGCGGTTGTTTTGCTCTTCAGACCATCACCGAATCGGCCCAACCCATCAGAGGAGGCTCTTCACGCGGCGTTCCATTCCTCAGGAGAAGTAATGAAGCTGGTGAAAATCATGGTTAGGGACTTTTCGGCAGTGTTCTCATGGCTCACAGTCCAGAACCTGTTCATGTGTGGACTAACCTTTGTTCACTCTCTCAAGGAATTGGTTGAGAAAGGAACCTCCAAAGTGTGTCTAACACTAGCAGAAATCTTCCATAGAACGCAGGCCTGCAGTGCCACCCTTGAAACACTCTCTGCCCTGGAAGCCGGTTCTACTGAACGAATGCGAAATGTGTTTGAAACCGCATCATACACCGTCTTGCAAGGTCTCTCTGGTGTGAACCAGCCATTCCAACGGACCAACGAACATTCAAACTGCATCTGGGCCAAAATCGCAGCATCGAACGACCTATCTGTAAAACGACCAACCACAATCGAAAACAAAATTATCCAAATCCAAACGAGCTCACCAATTTTAAAGCGGTGGGAAGATTGCATCCAAACCGCCCTCAACAACCATAACGAAGACCACTATCGAGAACATGACATGCATGCCATACCACAGCACATCTCCAACTGCCCGTCCCTCACCAACCCAAGCCCATACATTGTCAAGAACATCGAAACATGGGGCCCGACGCAATCTAGTATGGATAAACTCGAGCCTGCCCCATCAGGTGTCCCTATTCCTTTGGAAAATGTCAGCATGGAGCGAAGTACTGCAGCACAGCCAAATTCAGAACCCACAAGATCATCCGACTTGCCAGATTGGAATGAAACTGAACTCGGTGCAGAACTCGAGCGGTGGTTCTTATACCCTTTCCCAGAAGTCACTCCTTCTTTGTCCGATCTAGTAAACGAACAAGTCGGTATTTAATAATCCTTCTGGCGTACCCAACCCCCAGGGTGTGGCTCCGCCGAACTAGGGGTATAAAGTACATTTTCCTCCTCATGCGGAAATATGAGGTTCATTGGCTCCTAATATAGACGCAAAAGCTTTATCTTTCTTTTCCAGAAAAGAAGCAACACGTTAGTTCTGCTCTTCTGCGGAGCAGAAGATTATGAGATACCCCGAGCGCAGAGGTTTTGAGGGCATTCCCCCAGTATGCCACTCAGTAAAACATTTTTGGGTCAGGGTTGCAGGGGGCCGGCCCCCTGCACCCCCGTGGCTCTGCGAGGCTTCTACTAATAGAAACAATTGAGCATTACCCATAACCTCGAGCGAAATGAGCCCCGGGGGTCTGGGGGCGTGCCCCCAGAAAACAACAACTGGTTAGGTATTTGCAGGGGGCTAGCCTCCTGCACCCCGTGGCTCTGCGAAGCTTCAACGAGTAGGAAATATCTCCTCTATATATAACGCCGAACAAAGCAGCAAATTGCAATTGCAAAGGCCTATATTCAAACAACCTCACATGTTGGGGGTAATGAGATGGATATACTCGATGACTACGTTGAGGGTCTGGCCCGGGAACCCTGCATAGGAGTCTGTATATTTCCAGAAAAGAGCATAAAACATTTACTGCTGATCAGAAATCTGGATCTTAACTCATGCAACCTCGCCGTCGCGACCCAGAGGGGTCTGATGGTAGTGTGTCTCCCAGTAACTCAGTTTAATTGAGCTTATAGACTCCTTTCCGGTATCCTAAAGCACAACTGGTTTTTCTGCAGCACGCTCCCAGACCCCCTGTGCTCGCTGCGCCCGAGGTTAAAGATTTCTCTTTGTTGATGCCTCGCAGAGCCACGAGGAGGTGCAGGGGGTTGGCTCCCGGAAAATCTAATCCCGAAGAAAGTGCAGCTAAAGGGTTATTACACCTAGTAGAGAGTACTAAATCAACCTTATCTATAGCTAGCCTAGTATTATTGTGCAAAGCGGTGAAATTGTCAATTATTTCAACTAATTATTGGCAGCCTCTTCATACATGACATCCGTGGATTCCGCAACGAAAAGTCTTCATGGTCACTTGTAATTTTCGGTGCTGTATGAGTATGCCCAATTAACATCCGAGTAAAACAATCTTTTTCTTCCAATAATCAATTGTAACATAAATATAAACATATCTGCCTGAAAATAAATCATATCTAACCCTGCAAGTCAGGAGATATCCAGCAAAAAACATAGGAGCACCTGTAAACATTTCTGTTTTCTACTCTGGAAAATAAGAGACTGTGTGCCTGGGTAGAATGTTACTCTTCTATTAGTTGGAGCCTGCAGAGTCAGGGGAGCATAGAGGACACGCCACCTTGGAAATCCCTATCAACAAGAATTTACCTGAAAATACAACCTCTCTATTCCATGGGTGAGCCAGAGTAGTCATGAGGGGACAACCCCAAACTGATGTCTCTCCACCCGTTTCCTTACTCTACTCACAACAGAATGTATCCTTTTTGACGCTCAGCGAAGCCAACCCTGGTAGAAGTTTTTCTTTCTATTCGTTGAAGCCTCGCAGAGCCACGGGGGTGCAGGGGTAGGCCCCCTGCAAAACCTAACCCAGTTGTTGTTTTCTGGGGGCACGCCCCCAGACCCCCTGGGCTCGCTTCGCTCGAGGTTTTGGGTAAGCTGTGATACTTATTATTTGCTTGGAGGTTCTCTCCCTACCCCCAGGTTCCCTAAAACGTACGTAAGGAGATTTGCACGCAAAGCCGACCAGGGAAGGTTTGTTTGGCGTTTCCTCTCAAAGGAACTTGAGGTAGTTTTCCAATTTTTGTCCAGAAGAAGAAAAGCGTTGTTTCGCTGCGTGGAGGATTAGAGAGTAGCTAAAAGCCACTGTGGCGGTGTTTGTGGCAATACTTTGCTGTTATTTGAATAACTCCCAAATCATTGCCACGGACAAGCCACCTATATCTTTTCTTTTCCTTTAACCATACCCTTTGCAAAAAGCATTAGACTGTTGCCTGAAACGACACAAGTTTCTGTTCCCCAACCTCGGCGAAGCCGACCCAGGGGGTTTGGGGGCGTGCCCCCAAAAAAGAGTACACGTGCATATATTGAACATTATCTAAGCGTTTTTCGACGCCAGGAAGGATCTGTAGTAGATTGGCAGGCCATCAACGAGGGTGGGCTTGACTGGATGCCAGCCCAGGATGCTAGTGGCGAGGGTTGGTCGCACAATTCGAGTAGCGGCCAAAGCCTCTTCAAATGGCGACGATGGGGTTTTGTACCCATAGTCAGCCACGCCTGCGACCTTAGCAAGCTGTGAAAGGAGCAGGTCAACGCTTTCTGATGTTGGGTTGCTGGCCTCGAGCTTCAGATGCTTCACGAGAGGGTGTTTTTCCACTGCCAGTCTATAAAGCTCTCCAAGATCGTCGGCATGGATCGTGGCATAGCGGCTGCCGGTGGTCCCCGGCCATTCAATCTTCTTCTGGGTAGCGGCCTGTTCGAAGAGCATGCCGGTGACGCTTCCGCTGTGGCCGTAGAGAAGACCTGGGCGGATGACAATACCATCGACCTTGGTGCTCTCGACGAGGCGGTTCTCGACCGCGGGTCTCCAGGCAACCTTACTGGGCGGGTCAATGGCAGCAGACCCGTCGGTTACAAACTCGAAACGCTCCTCACCGTGCAGCCAGACACCAGAGGTCCAGATGTAGACGAGTTTCGCGGATGTGGGGTCACGCTTCGCGTTCTCCGCTTTTTCAATCAATTGGTAGCTCAGGGTGGTCAGGGGGGCGCTCCCACCAAGACAGTCGACAACAGCATCGACGGTAGACAGATGGCCCGCCCACTTGTCGTCTGCAGCAGGGTCGCTCTCCACTGCCTGGATCTCCCGAGCCTCAAGTTTCTGGGCCCATTTGGCGGCACTGCGGGTTTGGCCCAAAACCTGGTGTCCGCCTCGAACCAGCGCGTCAGCCACAGCCGACCCAATAAATCCACTTGCTCCTAACACTAAAACCTTCATTCCTGCTTATTGTTCATCCCTCAGGGGACGGCCCGCCTTTTATACTTTCCGCCTATCCCCCACCTCCGAAACCCCGACGGAAAACTCCCGTTAACCCCTTCGGAGAATGTACTGTAGTAGGTAACCATACACCCCCATGCCCCCTGACCGTGTCCGGGGGCATCTGGCGGAACGCCCCCAGACCCCTAGGTCGGCTTCGCCGAGATTAGAGACTACTCTATGTACGTTCAACAACTAGAAGCTCCACCCGGACCGCGGCTGGAGGGGGGCAGGGGGTGTTTCTGGGGGCACGCCCCCAGACCCCCTGGGTCGGCTTCGCCGAGCTTTGGGTCAACTCTATGTTCTACGAATAGAAGCTTCGCTCGGACCGCTGAGGGCATTCCCCCAGACTCCTGGGTCGGTTTCGCCGAGGACTCTGGGTTTCTACATGGTCAGCATTTGGCTGTGGCACGTATGAGTTTGTGAAACATGCGTGTAGCATACTTGAACAGCCAGCAAACGCTAGGATGCGATGCAACAAATGTGCCATCCCATTTGAGCACAGCTTTGACATAAAAGTGTATTCTTCGTTGTTATCGTTGGTATCGAATTCGGCCATAATTCATCTGTTGTGTTTAAGCCACTGGCATCAAAACGGTACACTTTTACTTTGGTTTGGACTCGCGATCGTTGACGTCTATGTATTTCGGTATATGCCGCAGCTGTAAATTCCCTCGGTTTCCATTTGATTGATGTTAATATAATAATTTGAAAGTTGCGTTTTAGCTTGTTATACACACGTACCGAATGTACCACTACTTATATACGTATACGTATACCAAGCTTCCTAGCTAGGCCTAATATATGTACATGTGGGCCAGCAATTCTAAATCTGCTAGCGCTAGCGCTTGATCGAGTGATGCGATTAAATTAATATTACATGCATGTATATACGTATATGTCAGCAATTATGCTAATGAGTAATGTTAATTGTTTACATAGAGCTATACGCGATATACCCGGGCCCCGGCTTTCTATTCGTTGGAGCCTCGCAGAGCCCTGGGGGTGCAGGGGGCGAGCCCCCTGCAATCCAACCCACAACTTTCCTGTCTGGAGCAAAAAAAATTCGACTGAGAAAATATTTTTGGACTTATATAAAACTAGCTGTTACCGTCGATTGGCCAGGAGATTTGTTCTCCGTAGTTCCAGTGGACAGACTTTGTTTGGGTGTATTCTTTGAGACCCTCGATACCGAGTTCACGACCGAATCCGGATTGCTTCATTCCTCCAAATGGAACAGCGTTGCTGAGAGCGACGTATTGGTTGCACCAGACAGTTCCTCCGTGAAGGGCATGGACCATGCGCATGCACTGCGAAGCGTCTTGGGAGAAAACACCAGCGGCAAGGCCGTAATCAGTGTCGTTAGCCTTCTGGATGGCCTCTTCTTCGGTGCTGAATGATTGGACGGTGAGAACAGGGCCAAAGATTTCTTCGTCGACAATCTTCATTCCCTTTTTGCAGTCGGCAAAGATTGTTGGTGCGACGTAAAAACCATTCTTGAACTTAGATGGCAGATGGGCCAATCTCTGTTCACCGCCGGTTACGAGGGTTGCGCCCTGTTCGAGGCCAGCCTTGATGAAGGATTGTACCTTTTCTTGCTGCTTTTGGGAAACTAGAGGGCCCTGGAAAGTCTCCGTCTTGAAGGGATCGCCAATGACATGAGATTCAAAGTTTGCTTTCAGCTTTTGAAGGAACTCGTCCTTAATGGTGTCTTGGACAAATAGACGAGAACCTGCACAGCAGTCTTGGCCGTGGTTGAAAAGAATCCCCATGGAGACCCAGTTAACGGCCTGGTCGATATCGGCCTTGTCGAAAACAACAACTGGAGACTTGCCACCAAGCTCCAAGGTGACTTTCTTGAGGTTGCTCTTTGCAGCAGCTTCCATGATGGCACGACCGGTGACGGTAGAGCCAGTGAATGCGACCTTGTCAATGTCCATGTGACTGGAGATTGCCTTGCCGGAAACAACACCTGTTCCGTTGACAATATTCAACACACCTGGCGGGAAGCCGGCCTTTGCCGCCAGATCTGCAAGAATTAGAGCACTCACAGGGGTCTGTTCTGCAGGCTTGATAACAATTGTGTTGCCAGCTGCAAGGGCTGGAGCGACCTTCCAAGCAAACATTTGGATTGGATAGTTCCATGGAATGATTTGGCCGCAGACACCAATTGGCTCTGGACGAGTAAATGCAAGTTTCACACCTTCTTCCTGTTCAATCGTCTTTCCCTCAATCTTGTCGGCTAGACCAGCATAATACCGCAAGCATGCAATACTATCTTTAATGTCGACATCACGGGCCATCCAAAGAGGCTTGCCGTTGTCCATGCTTTCAATTTCACCAATGGCTTCAATATCGGCCTCGATAAGGTCGGCCCATTTGTTCAACGCTTCGCTTCGTTGGGCTGGAGTGCTCTTCTTTCCCCAGGAGGTTTTAAATGCCTTTCGTGCGGCCTTGACTGCATCATCAATATCCTCCGCTGTAGCAGCACTGACAGTGAGCAATGGTTCTCCGGTTGACGGGTCTGGAGTTGTTAACGTGGAATTGCCCTTTGCTGGTCTGAACTCATTGTTGATGAATAGTCCAGTGTTGATCTCAACTTTTCTCCCAGTGGGAGTCTCAATGACAGATTTTTGGCTCATGGTAACTTTTCCTGTTGCACAATTTGGGGAAATATCCCCAGTTTATAAGAAAATGTCACGGACTGGTTTGTCCGAGGTATATCGGGGATCGTCGGGTATGTCTCAAAGCCATTTCGGTCCTTCCCCGACACTTTTCGGCCTCCCCGTCCATGTACACTTTGGCGACAATCTTTAATTCTTGGTCAAAAAATCTTCAAAGGGACACGGGGTTGATAGGTTTTGGAAGTCTTCAGCTATCATTTGGAAGTTTTTGTCAGTTATTACTTGGTGGTTTTTAAATTGACCGCCGAACACTGCCCTAATTGCCATTATTTCAAGGGGAACCCCCGAAGCGATAGCTTACTGATCAATGACCGACGCGACAGAGTCCGGGAGCCAGCGAAAGCTGCCTGCATGCGAAAGGTGTCGGAGCAGGAAGCAAAAGTGTGACTCGGCTTTACCATCTTGCTCCAATTGTTCGAAAGCCGGGGTTGAGTGCGTTAATCACGACCGTGCTCTTGGCAGGACAGTTTCTAGAAGCTATCTGTGGTCATTAGAAGAAAAGCTTAAAAATTATGAACAAAGTTCAGAACGTTCGGACTGTGGCCAGTCTCCAAACAAGCGTCTGCGTCCAAACACTTCCGACTCCAATTCGGTTACAGAAAAAACACCACCCGTGCAACAGGTGAACAGACCATCGCAGAGTAGTCAGGAGCGGCTCAGTCCAAAATCACCGGCGATAGTTCCTGCACCGTCATCTCCAAAACAAAGTGATATTCCTCGAAACACGCCATCACCAGTGTCGTCGGAGAGCCATGAAGACCCCATGACTACTGTTTTGGCAGCGGCACTGGCAGGAACAGACGGACCACACGTCAGTGATGACATTAACAGGCAGATTCAGAATTATTCAACATCCTTTCCACAGCAAGGTGCTCGAGAAAAATTTATCGAGAAGGAAAAGATGGCTATTTCCAAACTGGGACAGGATTTTCTCAAACAATGTCGAAAGAATACCACTAAAAATCGCAACGCGGACATCTCTGCATACGATGAACCTTTATTAAACCGTCTTGCGAGGCGCTATTTCACCTGGATCAACAGCGCGTACCCTGTTTTGCATGAATGCACGTTTCTCACTCAACTTGAGGCTTGCAGAACCGCACCAAGAGAAGCGACCATGTTGGACCAATTTCAGGTCAAGATGGTTATTTCCATCTCATTAGCTTCCATTAGTCGACCGCATTTATCTACCTCAGAGATTGGTCGAGCAGCGCATGATTTCTGGAAGTCGGCAACCAAGACCCTTAGCAAGGTTCTATGTGGCAGAGGAATCCAGGGGTTGCAAAACATACTTCTACTACTGCAATATACCCTGTTAGTTCCCAAAGGAGGAAACCTGTGGCAACTTTCCGGTTCGGCGATGAGATTTGCTACCGATCTCGGATTGTACGCTGAACCGAACCCTGGTCAGGATTTTGATCCCTTGGTACTCGATCTCCGACGTCGTTTATTCTGGACTTGCTATTGTATTGACCGTGTTGTTACCACTGCCATGGGCCGGCCAACTGGCATTCCAGAGGCTTGGATCACCGTTGAACTGCCGTCCTTGGTTGAGGACAGGCTAATCACAGTGAATGGAGTATTCCCAGGCCCAACGTGTCAACTGAAGGTTGCACAAGTTCACCAAGTTCGGATATGTCGTCTTCAGGCGGAAATACATGGAATGCTGTACGCACCTTCGGCAGGATCAATGGGACAGAGTCTGTCGGCCTGGAGTTGGAATGTGTATGATCAACTTCGGCTCTGGCGCGTGTCTCTCTCCTACCCTACTCCTCTTATTACGAAAGAATGGATGGAATTGCAATACCACATTGCAGTTGTACTACTTTTCCGTCCATCACCCAACCGTCCAAATCCATCAGAAGAATCCCTACATGTCGCATTCCATTCTGCTGGTGAAGTGATGAAGCTGGTCAAGACTATGCACCGAGACAACTCTGCTGTATTTTCCTGGCTAACCGTTCAAAATCTGTTTATGTGTGGCCTAACTTTCATCAATTCGTTAAAGTCGCTGGTCGAGGGCCAAATATCACAGAAACTATGCATCCCGCTGGTGGAAGTTTTTCTCCAGATCCAAGCATGTAGCGCAATGTTGGAAACACTCTCTACTCTGGAGGTCGGGTCGAATGAAAGAATAAGAAATGTGTTTGAAATGGCGTCGTCAAATGTTCTTCATTCCCTCTCTCATGTAACACGAACATCGATCCAACAAATCAACCATTCACACGATTGTATTTGGGCGCAGATTGCCATGTCCGACAACCTCAACATACAGCGTCCAACTGTTGTCGACGGGATTAACGTCCCCATCTGTATGCGCTCCTGCATTCTACAGCAGATCAACATTGAGTCCTGGGAAAATAGCGGAAATCACTCTTTGGGGTCAACAGACGAACATTTCTACGAACACGACGTCGACGCTGCCTCAACACTATACATCAACTATTCCTCCATCGACCCAAAGTCCTATATTACACTGACAAAGTCCTCTGACCCAATAACATCACACCGCAGTTCGAGCCATTCAGTTCAGGAGCAGGACTCTGCATCAACACAAACAGTGCAAACAACTGGCCCACCAACGACAAATGTTCACGAACCTCACTCAGCGCAGGTACGCCATCTTTCAGATCTCCCTGACTGGTCGGAAACAAAGTTAGGTGCAGAACTGGAAAAATGGTTCCTTTATCCATTCTCCGACGCTTCACCGTCCATACCAGAGTTTGTAAGCGAACAATTTATGTAGAACTAATCAATCGAACATTATTTTTTGGAATTCAGGGCCTGAAAACTACTGAGAAGGACTGGGGACCCGCCACAATCCCTCAGAGTCAGATTCACCTAGGAGAACGGCCCCAGACCCCTATGGTCGGCTTTGCCGAGGGTTGGGCACCCAGATCTTTGCTTCTTTTTCTGGAAAAAGAAGGATAAAAAGAAGGATACCAGAGCCAAATTCCGGATCCGAGAGACTAATTGCCACTGCAGACAATTAGGAACCATTACTCACATCTCAAAAATTGTTCGCGTTATGAGTATCAACGTCCTCATCTCCGGCCATCTCCCCTCATTTCAAGCTGTCTGCACTCCTAAACACCAGACGAGGCCTGCAGGCAGTGGCGAAAATTCTCTCAGCATTCCCTAGCCTAGCTAAACTAAGGTGAATGCTTCTTGGTGGTTTTCTCCCGTAATCCCAGTTATTGTTTTGAGATTAAGCTTGTGCAGGTTTTTTACTGATTTAGACCTATTCGCTTCGTTGCTCCACCCATTGAGCTCAGATGTCAGGTTCCCCGCACAGACCATAATACCATGGTGGAAATCCGGCGCTACCACAATATGAGCGACAGTTTCAAATGAATGAATTACTGATATATAATGTTTGGATATATATTCCTCTCTCGACATTCGGGACCCTAAATATAATAGGTTTAACGAATACCAGACAGCGAATCGAGTTTGTTACGTGCCCCCAGAAGGTTACTGGGTTAGGATTTGCAGGGGGCAGGCCCCCTACACCCCCGTGGCTCTGCGAGGCTTCAACGAATAAACAAAACACTACCAGAACCTCGAGCGAAGCGAGTCCAGGGGTCTGAAAAACTGTTAGTGCATTTGGACTTCACAGGGTACCGTTGCTCACGAAGCTTCATAGTCGGAATACGCATTACCCATAAGCTAGAGCAAGGGGTCTTGGGGGTTAGAGTCCGCAGGGAGCTTCCGGGGCTTGTCGAGAGTTGTCGGACTCCTTCCGGAAAAGAAGCCAATCATTCCGGGGTAAGTTTCGGAGGTGTGCCGCCTTGGGCGGGCCAGTTCCGTTTACCGGCCGAGATGTTAATCATGCATGCGAGATGTGGGGCTGACAAAAAAGGAGGGGTACCAAGTGTTATGGTATATAAATCGCTTCACTTAAGTGAAAAAAAGGGAATCGTAGAAGCTGTCAATTAGCATGATCAGGGCAAGGGCGTTTGGATTGGCAAAGAAGAATTCTGCGTCGTCAGCTCGACGGGGATACTCGTCTGTAGCTGCGGGCTACTTCCCTAATGAGTCCACTGGACCAAGCATGAAGTCCAGCGCTGTTCCTGGCCCTCAGTCGAAAGAAGCGTTGGCCAAGCTCCATAGCGTTTGGGACTCTTCGGCCGCTTATTTTGTTGCCGATTACTATAACTCCTTGGGGAACTATATTCGCGATGTGGATGGGAATATGATTCTGGACGTTTATGGACAGATTTCATCTAATGCTTTGGGTTACAACAATCCTGCATTGATTGAAAGCGCCAGAAGCGATGAAGCGGTGAACGCCCTGGTCAACCGACCTGCTACTGGTAACTTTCCAGGCTCTGACTATGCAAGTATTTTGGAAGAGGGCGTTTTGAAAGTTGCACCCAAGGGAATGCCTTATGTCTGGACTGCTCTTTCTGGGTCTGACGCTAATGAAACTGCCTTCAAGGCTGCATTCATGCATCACCAAGGAAAGCTTCGTGGTCATGACAAGCCTTTCTCAAAGGAGGAGTTGGAATCGACCATGCGCAACCAGTCTCCTGGTAGCCCTGACTTGGCTATTCTCTCCTTTGACACTTCTTTCCATGGCAGAACCTTCGGTGCACTCTCCTGCACCAGATCTAAGGCCATCCACAAGATTGATATCCCGGCATTCAATTGGCCACGAGCACCGTTCCCACAGCTCAAGTATCCGTTGGAGGACAATGTGGAGGCTAACAAGGCCGAGGAGGCCAGATGTCTCTACGAATTTGAGAATGTGCTAAAGACCTGGCACACTCCAATTGCAGCTATCATTGTTGAACCAATTCAAGCCGAAGGTGGCGATAACCATGCTTCTGCTGAGTTCTTCCGCGGAGTTCGAGAAATCACCAAACGTCACGACGTGTTGATGATCGTCGATGAGGTTCAGACCGGTGTTGGTGCAACTGGCAAATTCTGGGCCCATGAACACTGGGACTTGCCAACTCCCCCAGATATGGTCACTTTCTCTAAGAAAGCTCAGACAGCTGGCTATTACTTTGGCAACCCAGAGCTCCGCCCACGTCTCCCATTCCGACAATTTAACACCTGGTGTGGTGACCCATCCAAGCTGGTTTTAGCCAAAAAAATCTACCAGGAAATCGCTGATAAGAACCTTGTCCAAAGAACTGCCGAGACTGGTAACTACCTCATGAGCGAGCTACACAAGCTCTCTGAAAAGTACCCAACTCAATTTCAGAACATCCGCGGCCAAGGTACCTTTGTTGCTTGGGACGCTGCCACCCCAGCTGATAGAGACAGCTTCTTGGTCAAGATGAGACAAAATGGTGTCAACATGGGCGGTTGTGGCACCCAAACAGCTAGGCTAAGGCCAATGCTGGTCTTTGAAAAACCTCACGTAGACACTATGGTCGATGTAATCAAAAAGGTTATAGATAACTAATTGACATGCTTCTGAATTGCTATTTTTGGAAGGCACGGACTCCCCTCTGGATCCGATTCGCCGAATTATGGATGTGAGAATTAAAACTTCTTTCCGGTAATTTTAAGCTACTAGTAGATCGGTACTTACCTCTCGGAAAATTCTTGTGTTAATTTTACCAGAACTGTTAAACGAAAGCTTCTTCAAAGCACTTTTTTTCGAAGGCATAATGCTATTACATTGTAGTTTTCTGGGGGCACGCCCCGGTCCCCTGGGCTCGCAATTCGCTCCAGAATATGGGTAACAGGCCATTCTTTCAAATCGAAGGAGCCAAGCAGAGCCACGGGGGTGCAGGGGGCTGGCCCCCTGCCTACTCCAGCGCATGTGTTAATTAATTAGAACCGCTCTTTTCAGGGGGTGAAGATCCTTGGTGCGGCTGACTGCCGGACTCATCGGGGCCGGGTTGCCGACGGAAGGTCACGATCCGGATTCTTTGAATTGAAACTACCTGAGTTTGAGCTCATTGGTTTTGTGGTCAAGCGATGGTTATGCGAGGTAGTGACAACGGGCGACCTCGTTTACCAGCATGTGTACGGTGTCGCACTAGGAAGACTAAGTGTGATTCGTTGCTTCCGGCGTGCTCGAATTGTGCGAAGGCTGGGGTAGAATGTTCAAATAAGGACAATGCGGTTGGAAGAGAGATCTCTCGGAGCTATCTGTTGGCTCTTGAGGAAAGAGTTCGGGAGTATGAGCAGGGGAATGGGGATACTAATGCTGATCAGCAGCGTCAGAGCAAACAGCCTCGCTTGTCTGCTCCCGAGGGTTATAGGGCCCAGGATGACCACTTAATAGCATCGCCTTCGGCTTTTCAGCAAAGGCTTTCGCTTGAGGGCATCAATGGTGGTTCGCATAATCATCATCAGAATATTCCTCAATCGGTGTCGTCCGGCGCATATCAAAATGATAATGAGCAGATCAATAGGACACAACAACCTTCACAAGATGGACAGGACAAAACTGTCTGTGATCCCTTCGCTGATAGGAATGGTCGCAGCATCCTTGCTCAGACGACTCAGCAACATGAGGCTTCCAACCCCCAGGTACAAGATAATCGTCAGCAACAACAGCCACAGCAGGCCGAAAACCGTGAATCATCACGGATTGATGATAGTCCTGAAAGCCTTAGTTCTCCTCCTTCCTTGTCTGGAGATGGTGAAAGCACTGCTCCGAGTACCATGGACACCGTGTTGGCGTCGACACTTTCGGGAGGGGCTGGTATTCATTTAAGTGAGGATATCACCAGTCAACTAGGGCAATATTCCAATGGCTCAGTTCATCAAGAATCCAAGGAACTTTTTATTCAGAGGGAAAAGGCTGCTCTTAGGAAGCTGACTCGAGATTTCCTTAAACAGGCTCGATACAACACGACAAAGGACCGCACTACGGAAATCTCTGCATACAAGGCGTCCTTGCTACACCGTCTGACGAAACGTTATTTCACCTGGATGAATAGTGCATATCCAGTCCTCCATGAATGCGTTTTCCATTTGCAGTTGGAGAAATGCAGGTCTGATCCCGCTTCAGCTTCAGCGTTCGATCTGTATCAAGTCAACATGGTTATGGCCATTGCGTTAGCGTCTATAAGTCGGCCGCACCTATCAACTTCTGAAATTGGTAGAGTAGCTCATGATTTTTGGAAATCGGCTACCAAGAACCTCAATAATGTGCTCAACGGCCGTGGTATCCATCGACTGCAGAACATTCTGCTCTTATTGCAGTATACGCTTCTTGTGCCCAAAGCAGGGAACCTCTGGCAGCTTTCTGGAACGGCAATGCGGTTTGCGACTGAAATGGGGTTATACACAGAGCCAAATCCAACTCAGGACTTTGACCCATTGAAACTGGACGTGCGGCGAAGGGTCTTTTGGACATGTTACTGCATCGACAGAACACTGGCTACCGTTATGGGACGCCCGACAAGCATCCCAGAAGTGTGGATCACTGCAAAAATACCCGCCCTAGTTGAAGACAGTCTTATAACGGTTAACAATGTCGAACCAGGTCCAACTTGTCAACTGAAAGTTGCACAGCTACTGAACATCAGAATCCTTTACTTGCAATCTGAAATACATGGCCGGCTGTATGCACCAGGAGCTTTTGAAATGTCGCCTCAAGAGGATCTTACCACCTGGAGTTGGCATATGTATGATCAACTGCGACTTTGGCGAGCAAGTCTGTCTAATCCCACTCCACTTATCACAAAAGAATGGGCCGAACTTCAGTTCCACATTGCCGTAGTCCTTCTCTTCCGACCGTCTCCAAAACGTCCAAACCCCTCCGAAGAAGCTTCACATGTGGCCTTCCATTCTGCTGGCGAGGCGGTGAAGCTGGTGAAACTTATGCACAGAGATTCATCGGCAGTCTTTGCCTGGCTGACCGTTCAGAACCTTTTCATGTGTGGCCTGACATTTATCAACTCGCTCAAGGAGATCTCTGAACGAAGAAATTCACGTGGCCTATGTGTATCACTGGTAGACGTTTTCCTTCAGATCCAAGCATGTAGCTCCATGCTCGAAACTCTTTCGGCATTAGAATCAGGCTCCAACGAACGGCTTCGAAACGTGTTTGAAATGGCCTCTTCCCAGGTGCTGCACAACCTAACCAACTCCTCCTCTACATTACAACACAATTCGGAGCCATGCATCTGGAGCCAATTGGCTCGGTCGGACAGCACCAGTGTCCAACGACCTATTTATGTTTCCGGCAAAAGCGTTGAAATCCAAACTACCACCAACTGGAACTTCTACATCCCACCGGATTCAGAGCCCAATAACCAACATTTCTACCACCACGATGTGGATGCAGTCGCCACAACCGAACAGGGCATTCTCCAAACACACGCCATAGCTCCTTCCCTCTATTCCACCAACCCACCTTCAACTAACCACAACCAAAACGCCCGCAATGGTGGCGCTTCCAGACTAGCAAGCGCAACACCAAATGGCCCACAACCCGTCCAGAACATCGATGTTCCGCCAATGGACGGACTGGCCACAATCTCCGCAGTGGCCTCACAGGCGGAACCCATACGAAATTTCGGAGATGTCCCCGACGACGGAAACCTGGGTGCAGAACTAGAACGATGGTTCTTCTATCCTTTCCCAGAACTTTCCCCTTCCATCTCAGATCTTGTAAATGACCAACTCTAATTTATTAACTAACAACCTGTTTTCTGGGGGCACGCCACTAGACCCCCTGGGTCGGCTTCGCCGAGGTATGGGTCAAACCGGTCCTATTTCAATCTGAAGACACTTTCACTGTTAGAGCGGGAAAGGTATTGATTTCCCAATTTGTTACATGGGTGCTTAAGGGGCTAAGGCTTGCGTGGCTACTTTCCGAAACACCCGCAAAAAATTTTGTACCATCCCTCTCATCCCTTTTGAAAACGTGACTGTGAAGACCTATGAAGACAGATGCAACAACAAAACAGACGTCCGATTTTCCGAACAAGCATGGATCATCTGGAAAAGGCTAATGACGATAAGAAGACGAGCTCCAGTAGCCACCGATATTACCCACAGAATGCTGAACCGAGATCTCCCCAACATTGGGGAATGGGGAAGTGAATATCTCCAGAAAAGTACTTACGTGATTGATCCAACAACAGCCTGCCTCCTTTGTCGGCAAGCCAAAGAT